>PQWD01011380.1:0-10717 GCA_019425675.1 Leucinodes orbonalis
AGCACTATTTTTTTTATTTTTAGTTTCATCGTCGTTAACACCCACCAATTAGCGCTGAACCAGTGTCGTGAGGTACTTACCTCAGCTTAAGAAGAAGGGGGCTAGCGACTGTGAGATATTTTCAAGCAAAACAAAATTAAAATTATTTATTTTATTGAATATTTAACAAGTTGCCGAGGCTTTCGAGAAACTGATCAAAATATAGTTGTGCCGGGAAAGCTGTTAGTTAATATGACGATTCTGTTTTTTTTTATTATTTTTTAAATACTGCAGTGCCAAATAATGTTCCGTGATACAGGAGTGTTTTACAAAGGGATATTTTGAAAAATTTACTAACGAGCCTATCAAAAGATAAATTTTAGTCCTTAAAACAATTATATTATGCTTCAAAGTCGATTCGTTTAACCGGAAATGGTAGAATTTAATAGCCAATAAACTTCACTTCGGTGAATTCTAAGAAACTCCTATAGTTATATATTTGGAGCACATTTCACGAATTATGCCTTACTCACAGCGGAAAACTAATGGTGTGAAAACTGATACCGACTATCACTTTTGCCGTACTATTGGAATAGCTCACTGAGTTTGCATAAAAGATTGAACTTATCTCGAACAAGAAAAATAGGATTTCCGTATTTATCAACTTTACCTACGCACCTTTACAATAGGTAAATCTAACAACTGGATAACGTTATTTTTTCAAATTACCAACCAACTTATTTTTACTTTTTTGCTACTGGTGTTTATTTTTATTTATAGGAGGAGGACCGGGATATCTAGCGCAAAATGTAGGAGACTTATATCTTACTAAATATTGCGCGCGACTTGGTCCGCGTCGAAGTTACTTTGGGTTAATGTTAACTTTAGCCCGATAACCGGTGAATTAAAACTGCGATATCGCAATCGAATGCTGTAAAGGCCAATTTGGTTTTAAATTAAATACTTGGGAAGAATAACGTATTTATTTGTATATGGATTAATATCACGTGTATGAAAACACCTTTACAAATAATACATTATTTTAAAACAAATTTGGCGACTCATTTGGTGTGATGGTTGAGACGTTGGCTCTTAAACGAAGTGTTCTGGGTACGATCCCCGGGCAGTACAAACATTTGTGTGTATGAACATGTCTGTTTGTATTGGTCTGAGTGTTTTCTATGTGTAATATGCATGTACTCACAAAAAAATTATATAAGTATGTTTATCAGGCTAGTGGTCGTTGGTTTACCTGTTGATTAGTACCCATATTACATCTACACACTCATGGTCCGTACTCTTTTTAGTTTAAGATTATTTTGTAATTTAATTATTATAATATTATGTTAGTGCTCCGCGCATGGGGCAAAAGAATTGGTTAAAGGGGAATGGGATAACAGAATTAAAATAACTAAATACCTATTTACATTAGGTAAAGTAGGGGGGTGAATAATATAGAATAAAGGGAATAAATAACATCATAAATACTCTCTCTCTCTCTGTTTTATATTTATATAATAAATATTGTGTGTATGTCAGTAGATATTTATTTATTTATAATTTGGTAATCAAAAACAGGTTATAGCGAGCCATCCTTAAATGACAGACATATTCTGTCGTGGATTTTTTTAGAAATTTTAAAATGTAACAATATTATAATTCATGACTTTTCGCACGCAGCGGAAAGGTCCAAGTAGGAAAAAAAATTCCCCGATTTTTAAACGTTCTACCTTGCTGCTATGAGCTTCGCTCCTATTGCTCTTAGCTTGATTATATAAGGCCTATAGCCTTTTTCGATAGATAAACTATGTTTTTCCGAAAGAATTTTTCGGATCGGACCAGTAGTTCCTGAGATTACCGCGTTAGAAGAAACAAACGATCAAACACTTCAGCTTTATAATATTAGTAAATATAGTAGGTATAGATAAGCAGTGGACTGAGATTTATTTGAAATGGCATGGAATAAGACTTTAATGCTCACTTTACAAGTAAAAATGTTGGTTACTCTCAGGATGCTAAGAAATAAATCACATCTTATTAGATTCACTTTGTAGCTCGGCCGTAGGTTTAGATGCGTCGCTTGATACAAGTGAGTTTCCTTTATCGGATTTCCAGTTCGATGTAATCTAATAAAAGGATGGAGGCATCCGCTTCGTGACACAATATTTCATTTTTTATGATGTAGGTGGCATCCCGAGCGCCATAAAAAATAAAGAGAAAGAGAGTGGCGCGGCGGCTTTACGACCCATGTAATAGAGTCGCAGCACTAGTTGGCTCGGGTTGACATCCTAACTATGAGGCACACAATAAGATTTTGCATAATTTTGGAATAATCCATTACTGCATTACTACATATTGACTGTATAACGTTGTTGTCATAGTGCACATAAATATACTTATGTTGATACTTATAACGTAAATTTAAACACACATAATACAAATGTAAAGTGGAAGTCGTACTAACTATTATTATTTGCAGCTAATTAGTCACTGAGTGCCGAGTGAATTCGTTCTATTTAAGCGACTATAAACTATAGAAGTCGGTCGTCGGATGGGTGGCACGAAAATACAAGTTCCGTACCTTTGATGACAAGGTCTAGATTGGTAAGTGAGCCAGTAACCAAGCTCGTCATCCGTACGCGGGTGTATAGACCTGATTTTAGTCTACGCGGGCCCAGTGCGGATTAGCCGACTTCGCGCACAACGTTGAATTTCTTCGCAGGTGTGCGCAGGTTTCCTCACGATGTTTTCCTTCAGCGTAAGATCGTCCGTTAAACGTACATATAATTTCGAAAATTAGAAACTACATTGGTACGAGGCGGAAATTGAACCTGAACCCTCCAGATCAGAAGGCAACAGTCCATACCAATGAGCCACCGACGCTTTCAAGCTTATTATTAATATTATAATACCTACCTTATCAAAAATTCAAATCTGTTTCGTTAGCTTGGTTAAAATTTTAAACACGGGTCTGCAAAAGGCCTTTCCAATAGTAACATACAAGTAAACCTCCTTTGGTTTGTAAATAAACTAGTAAGTTCCACTAGGTTGTGGTTGATGATTTGAATATCCATTCTGGTCTAAAGCTTGAACGTACAGCAGCTGACGATGTAGGCACTATAGTTTCGAGTGAGTAAGCACTTGCCTACATCCTACATCAATGCTGTTTCAGGGTACGGCGCGCACGCAGTCACGCTTACAAAGCAACCAACATGTATCTGTTTGTGCCAAACTGGCGTTCCGACAGGATTAAGCCTTTATGTTACATTTTACATTGTCTTTGCAAATAATAGACAGTTATTGGGTAATTTTATCACTAGTTTCGCTCATACGTCGCCACAAAAATATGATACATAATAATGAAAAATATGATACATATAAGATAATAAAAAACGTTTGTTTTTATTGATATTTAATATGTTTACATATTAAAAGCAATGTGACCCGGCTCGGTTGTGGTGCATCTTTAATTGAGCTGTCTTTGATTAATTTATTGTCATGATATTGAAAGGAATTTGTTTAGTGCTCATTGCATTTTGTTCATTTATATGCAGACTAGCTTTTGCCCGCGGCTTCGCTCGCGGTAAATTCGGGATAACATGGCTCCCTCCACCTCACTCCACTGGTAACGAATACAGAATAAATAAGGTTTGGTATTTTATTGCGAATGTTGGAAAATACCGAATTGGAATGTTGGTAAAATAATTTTCAAATACACTAGCTACTTCGAGATCCACGCTAACAATATTATCGTTAATTTTAATGGAGAAATTATTATCGCGACTCTTATTCTTACATGTTTCTCTGTTAATAATATTCCAAGTGGCTTAAATTTTATTACCAGAACCTATTTATTTTGTTACGCAAATAGATGGACTTGGCTGTATGACAAACTTTTTTTTTTAAAAAAAAAATTCTAACAAAGGCAATAAATATTGGATCCGAAGATGTAGCTTTCAAGTTATATAAATTAAAAAGTATATTTCTACTTTTATATATGCCTGGTGTCGCTCAATCACAGAATTTGGATTTAAAACTATTTACTTTAATTGATTTTGTGAAGAAGATACAATCATAGGTACTTTTGATAACATTAAATAAGTTTTCATATAAACTGTCTATATTTGGTACATTATAATTTGTTTGATTGAGAAATTTTTTGGTCAACAAGAGCCTTGTATCTATTAATTCGGTTCTTATTTACTGGCCTATTAACAATATCTATACTTTTAGAGACATGACAGTGCTCAAATTGTGCCCACTGTCCACTATGGTCTGATTGTTAGCAATTAATTATTGATTTTTAAGTATAATATTTTCACAAAAAATGTTATCTAAGCAGGTAGCTGTAGTAGGAGTAGCTCTTGTAGGTTCAGCGAATTGATTGATTAAATTAAAAGACTTAAACAAATTAATAAACTGGACAGAGTTATGCGATGATTCTAAATATTTATGTTGAAATCACCACATACAATTACCTTCTTGGTTGGTTTACAAAACTTTTTTAGAACTTCCTCCATAGTGGTCTCAAATAAGTTATAATCAGAAGATGGAGGTCTTTATACACAAACTATAATAAACTGCTCAAGCTCTATACAGGAAAGTTCAATAGTTCGCTCAATAGAGTGTTCAGCAATATCTTTGCGTTCTTTAAATTTTAAATTATCTTGTAATAGTATAGGTGATCCACCTCTAATAGCAGACACTCTCATAAACAAACTACCAAGTTTATAATTATCTATATTAATATAACAATTATGTTGCCTTATCCAGTGTTCAGTAAGACATAATACATGTACATTTTATGTTCTAAGAATAACCCTACTTCTAGGTCTTTGCCAGAGAATCCTTGTATGTTCTGATGTACTACATTTAAATAATTGCTAATTGGATTCTCTGTTGTCAAATGCAAAGTCATTGTATGCAAGAGTTTGCCTCTATTTCCTTATTATCTAATTTAAATGATGTGGGACAAATCCCAAAGTCCTTAAAGTATTTTTATTCTGCTCAAAAAAAGCAGGTTGTATAGCCATATTATTGGCTAAATATTTTAAAAAGCCATATTTTTCGTTTCTGACAAATAGTCATACAAAGCCATACCAAATTTCAGCGTCGTACTACAAAAATTGCGCAATGTTCCATACAAACTTCCAACCCCCATTTTAGGGAAGTGGGGGTTAAAACGGCACAAAAGTAGTCTAAAACCTATTCTCGGTTACCTTCTATCAACATACCAAGTTTCAATAAAATCCGTTCAGCCGTGAAAGCGTAACAAACAGACAGACAGACAGACAGATAGAAAGACAGACAGAAAGACAGACAGAGATACTTTCACATTTATAATATTTGAATGGATAATATGTCTAGATGTAGACCGAATTCCAGTGATATTTTGTATTGTACTATCATATTTTTTTAAATTTTACCATTCCCTTATTTCAGTAGTTAGCGAAGGGTGTCAATTCAATCTAAAAAAAAGATATTCAAAAGCTTAATATTTTTATTTTTAACCGACCTCAAAAAAGGAGGAGGCTAGGATTGATTTTTATATATCGGCATCTCTTTAAGCACATCATCCCTCATCTACCTGTCACATAGCTTTTCCAAAGTTTTGAGTATAAATGATGAACAGGCTGATGGGCTATACCGGCCCGTATCCCGCTTTGGGATCCGTGAAGTCATTTGTTCCTGGCTTAGGAATGAAGAAGTCTTTGACCTCTCATCATTCCTTTGGTGTGTATTTATGCGCCAGACATGCTTATAGTATTCGCATGATATACTTGCCTCCCCACTGCATCAGCGCCTGGAAGGTCCGGCTGTTCCTGCTGATTTAAAGGGATCTCACCGGCCATTCTAAAGTCACAACCTCCCTCGTTATCCTCCAGTCATCCTCACTAGATGGGTCTCTGTAGGAGTCCCAAGTTCTTTTCGGTGCATTTATACAATCAGGGAAGTGCGTGTGAAGATGGATTTCGCACGTCTCAACGATATTATTCGATAGCCATGCCATCGTTTTTCTTACTCCCCCCAGAGTAGCAGGGCTTTTTTGATTGGATAAAATGTTCCTTACCCTGTGAGCTTGCAGATTTGAACTATAACCTCCTTTGTGAAGTTGCGCCATAATGCTGATTTCCAGTATTTCATGCGTTTTTGTATTTGGCTTTGGCAAACCCATTGTTGTCACAGTCTGCGTCATAACTTGTTTTCATGGCCCTGTTGATTTTCTTTCCAACGTTCCGCCTGCGAATTTCCTACTACGGACCGTACTATTTGGTGTTTTCGTGTTTTTCAGTCTCTGGGTTGCCTAAAATTCAGGTCTCAATAAAATTTCCTGATCGATTCACTTAGCTGAGCTACGTGTTCATCGATTTGTTGTGTATTCTCTAGGATCCCCACTCTGAAATCTTTCAGGCTGGTTTACAGGAGTTTTATGTATTTCAATCAATCCGTTTTCCTGAGACAACTGGTACTGTTGTCACAGTACTTATGACATGATCGAACCTTATCCACCTGTGATCCGAGCAAGAGGCTTCGTTAGAAATCTCCAGTTCCGGATATGATCTGCCAAACCAACGGAAGCAAGTGTGATATCAATAATAATCATCACGACACTTCTATCGAAGTTAGGTTCACAGCCCTGTTATTAGCTCAAGGTTTGTAGTAAGTAGGAATTCAAATAATTGATTACATGATGAACCAATAGCAATAAAAGAATCACCATTCAAGTAAGTACACGTAGCAAATAAGATTTTGTTGCTTGCCTTTTATTCGCTTAAAATGTTAAAAGGGTAATGCTATAACCATAGTCATATCTCGTCAATGAAGACTTATCCAAAAAACGTGTTAATTGAAATGTTTCGTTCATTCAACTTATTCATAATAGTGTTTCATACCACTTTCGATCAGTTCGTCTAAACCTATGATTTACTCACACAAGCTTTTCCAAAGGGCATTTTATTACCATCTCTAATTTGGGTTACAGGAACATTTTACCGCTCCTGAATAAATATATTGCGGATAAAAACATCATATGCACCTTCTTTATATGATGGTTCCAGACTAATGCCAAATTTATTACTTTTGCGATAAACATTATTTACAAAGAACTGCCGGTTTATCTTGCTTCCAGTATAAGCGTGGTCGCAAGTAATTATTGTAAAACACAATATTGCTTGAACTGTTCTACTTACGAACAAAACGTCCAAAATAAATTGACTACTCAGTTTTCGATGTTTGCCACATAAAAATAGTACAAGTTTATAAAATTAGTACACAATATTGAAGTTCAATTTGGCATGTTTTCGCAAGGTCGGATCGTTATATTAGACATAATAAATACACCTCACAGAGGTACTTAGCTATTGAACTGGTATCCACGACCTTATAATATCTGTTTTTGTTGTGAGTGACCAATGATATTCTGTATACTTTTTTACATCATTGTGGGTTATAAAATCATGAATCACATCCGAATTCAAAATGAATCCTGAGTCCCAACACACGACAATATGTCAATCCGAGAAAATTCTACTCCACTGCGATAGAACGGTCGTGCTGGTGTAGTTCTCGCATTTGGAAGTTGGCCCATAAGTTGATGTGTAGCCTGAGAGGAATACCTAATACATCGTACACATTGTCGATTATACTGTCTGATTTGCCTCTTCATATCGATTATCCAGTACCTTGTTCGAATATGATTGAGCATCAGCTGAGTGCCACCGTGCAAAGTTCTAATATGGGCTTCATCAATTATTAAATCTGTAAGATGCGACTTTTTTGGGATTAAGATGTTTGATGTTTCATTTCACTACAAATATTTGCTTTGTCCAATCTCCCACCAACTCTTAAAATACCGTCACCGTCAATGAATGGGTTAAGCGAAGCGATTTTACTTCTTTTGCTAACTGTTTTAGTTTTAATAATACTCTGTATCTCATCCTTAAAACTCAATCCCTGATAAAACTTTATGCATTATGATTATGATTATATATCAGAACTGCTGCAATTTCGGTGCTTGTTAACCATGGTGGAAATTCTGGTTTTTGGCCGGAAGCAGATAATTTTGCAAAGCGCCTACAGAAAGCTATAACCCTGCATAATTTACGCAGACTAGAAAAGCGCTCCCAGAAAACTTTTTATCATCAGCGGTAATGTGACATACCTTTTTTGTGCGCTCTTCAAGGTTGGTATCCTGACTATTGAGTGGACTGTAATTGATTGTCAGTTCTTTTAACCAACCTGGACCTTCTTTCCACAAACGTATGTCATAGTCTTCCGGAGAAATAACTCCTCTAGATGCTAAATCTGCCGGGTTATCACACGATCGAACATGTGACCACTGACTCCGATCCGTAGTAGTTAAAATTTCGGCCACTCTATTTCCAATAAAAGTCTTCCATCTACTTGGATGACTACTCAACCACGCCAATACTACTGATGAGTCAGTCCAAGCATGAATCTGATCCCTAGGAACTGAAAGCACCTCTGACACTTCAAAATCAGTTTAGTTAACAGCAATGCACCGCAAAGTTCTAAACGGGGAATGGAAACCTGTTTTATAGGTGCTACTTTGGTTTTGAAGCCACTAGGTTCACATATATGTTGTGGTTACTATCAATCACACGAAGGTACACCGCAGCTGCATATGCAACATTGGACGCATCACAAAAGCCATGTAATTCTCTGCCCAAATCATTTTTCTTCGTCTGAATCCACCGAGGAATACGAAAGTTGGTGGCTGATGCGAGATTATTTCGATATTTTAACCATTCACTGAGTAGATGTGGAGGAGCTCCTGGTCCCATTCTATTCCAGATATCCACAATTTCTGAATAAACACCTTTGCTGTTATGATAGTAGGCGCCATCCATCCCAAAGGATCAAACAACCGGGAAATATCCGAAACTACCTTTCTCTTGGTGATAGGTGAGCTTAATTCCGGTAGATTAGTAGAGTATTCAAAATTATCCGAATTACTATCCCAAGTTAAGCCAAGTACCTTCTCGATATTACAAGTTTCCGAATTAAACTCCAATTTCTCTTTAACTTTATCAGTCTTTATCCCTATTTTGCGCAATAGTTCCTCATCATTGCTCCTCCACTTTTGCAACTGAAATCCTCCTTTGTTTAATAGCTCATTCATTTCTTTGAATATTTGGACACCCTCTGAAATTTGGTCACACCACTCATGAGATCATCCATATAGAACTGCGTCAAGACTTTTTCTGCTGCCATTGGATAACTCTCACCTTCATCTTTAGCTAACTGTTGTAGAGCTTTCACTGCTAGGTAAGGTGCTGATGCTGTACCGAATGTTACTCGAAGAATTCTAAGGTGCTGTAAGTTGGATCCCTTTCTCCACAATATGCGTTGAAAATCCGTATCGGCTTCGGTAACTTTACTTGGCGGTACATTTTAATAATGTCTGCTATTAAACAAATAGGATGTGTACGCCATTGCATAATGATATGACGTAAATCAGCTTGCAGCGATGGTCCCACCATTAATTCGCTGTTTAGCGATACTCCGTTGCCGTCCTGACTAGAAGCGTCAAATACTACTCGTACCTTGGTAGTAGTTTTATCTTCGCGAACTACGGCATGATGCGGTAAATAAACTACCCCTGACTTTATTGATTTGTTCTATCGGCACCATCTCCATATGACCAAGTTCTATATATTCAGAAATAATATCAAAATACTGATGTTTCAAGTTTGGATTTTTCGCTAACCTTCTCTGTAACATATCGAGTCTCTTGGCAGCAATTTTCAGTGAATTTCCGTATTTGCACTTTGGATCTTCAGTTTTAAATGGTAGTTTTACTACATACCTACCATTTTCATCTCTGGACGTTGTTCTTGCAAATATATCTTCACAGGCCTGTTCTTCAGCAGTTAAACGAGTGTCTCTCTTTCCATAATTTTCTGACTCTAATTCCCAAAACTTTCTTAATATTTCATTGTCATCCCATTGTACATGCATAGACACAACGTTTGAAACCATACAGTCATCCTCAACGGATCCAGACTGGACCTGACCCGATAAAATCCACCCAAGTTTTGTATTCTGTGCTACTGGAGAACCTGGGGGACCCTTGATTATACCGTCTTCTAAGATGTGTCCGTAAACATCTGCTCAAGCAACATGTCAATTTTATTAGGTATATTAAACCTAGGATCGGCAAGCTTGACCTTACTTAATTCAGGCCACAATTTTACCGTAACCTTAGTGGTAGGTATGACTGTTGTTAGTTTACTAAGTACATGTGCCTTGACAGCTAAAATAACTTGGGGATCGTGTAGAGACTGAATTTTTACATAAACTACAGATTTTGACGCGATGGACGCATTGTCATCTGGTCCACTACCAATCCCAGAAATAAAAACCTTGTTGGGCACTTTCCTAAGACCCAAGGCCTGTACTGTAGACTCAGTTATAAATGATGCTTGCGAGCCCTGGTCTAACAAACATCTTATTGTTCCTCGTTCATTTTCCAAATTTGGAATTAACACTTTAACTAAAGTAGTTGCCAACAAAACTTGATTTGTAGCATTGGAAAAGAAAGATGAAACGTTAGCGGGCCCGGTTTCTGCTTCGTTGGACTCTGATGTTGATATTGTAACATTATTGACGCTTTGATTCCCTGACTTTTATCATCAGATTCAGATGATTTTAAAACAAATTTAGGGTGAAGCAACGAATGATGCTTTTTTCTACAACGCGACATCTAGAGGATGCG
>PQWD01011383.1:0-66560 GCA_019425675.1 Leucinodes orbonalis
AGCGCCGACACCCGAGGACGACAGATGTTCTCAGAGTAGGTCTCTTACACCGGTAAATTTACTAAAAACTAAATAAAAAATAAAAAAATCCGTCAACACTACCCAGCGCCCGACACCCAAGACGACAGATGTTCTCAGAGTAAGTCTCTTACACAAGGTAAATTTACTAGCTACAGTGCCTTCATACCGAAACACAGAAGTGCAAAAAGTTGTTCTATTTTCCTTGTTATGTCATTGTACAATTTTGTGGTGAAATAAATGTTTTTTCTTTCTTTATCTTTCAAAACACTTCTATTTTAAGGACGATGTCTGGCATTGCGGTGGTACCTACATACACGACTCAATTCCGAGTCTACCACCTAAATTGACGTTACCGCGAATGACAAAAATGATAAAGTATGTCACCCTCTATTTTCTGAAATAAAAGAAAGATAACATTAAAAAAAACTTCATTAGTAATGTGTACATCATAATACCTTCAGTGGAAGTTTGCATTTGATGACATCTATTCAGTAGTTTTTTAATGTCATAAATGGTGAACTATATTCTCATAATATATCCGTAGTAGGTGCCTAAATAAATAATAAATTATGTTACTTTCTGCTACGGAACCGTTCATTGTCGACTCCGACTCGCACTTGGTCGTTTTTAAAGATTGGCACGCACTCGTGGGTCCTTGGAATTACCGAGTCTCCATATGGGTGGCTGTACCACTTACCATAACGTGAGCTGCCCACTGGTTTGTCTCTCAATGGAAAAGTATACAATGTGAAAGAAGGCGATTGCAATTAAGGTAAACATAGTTAATATGTGAGATGTGAGCCATTGGATAAAATTGTAAAAGTAGTAACGAGTATTTTATCATCATCATCAGCTCATTAAATGTCCCCAGTCCCCACTGAGGATCACGAGTCTACTTGTAAAGGGTGCCTTAGTCGTCCACGCGGGCCCAGTGTGCATTAGCCGATTTTACGCACGCGCTTTGAATTTCTTCGCAAGCGTGCGCAGGTTTCCTCACGATGTTTTCCTTTACCGTAAGAGTCGCATAAACGTACATATAGTTTCGAAAATTCGAAAAGAGATTGGTATATACACGGTCGGATCCAGGGAGAGGATCATGGGCGTCATCACTGTCCGCGTTGTCTGTCAGGTCACCGACAGCTTGAGAAAAGTCGTAGTATCTGTCTCCCTCTAGCAGCCATCATCTGGTTTGAGCTAAGGGTTTGAGAATAGAATTTTTTGACAATGACTCAGCCGGGAATAGATTATAGACCTGTAATTTGATCGCCATTTTATAAATAAAATAAATCTCTGTGAAGCTTCATTTTCGAAATAGAAATTACCTAATACCGTAGGTTATCGTTTTTCCAATCATATAAAAGACACTGAGGATTGCATGTAGTCCGAACTCGGAGGAATACTCCGAAAGTCCGAAGAATGCCAATATACACATCATAATTATAAAACTGGTATTTTTGATTATGGCATGGAATATTTTAATTCTGTTTTTACATAACATTGTTTAATAATTATTTATTTTCAATAAATAATATTATTAACAACATGTTTAAATACTTTTTGGACACCAACTCCCCAACAAACATCTGCGGCCCGGGGCATTGGCACTCACATTGACAAGATTGGCCCTTGGTCAGACCGATGGTTTACGCTAATGAGCGACCGAGGTATTTTATATCCTTAATAATGCACTGACGGAGAAATGTCCTTATTACTTTTAAAATAAATAATTGTAAATTACTCCTCTAATTAAACTTGTTGTGGATCATGTAGATGGAACGTCGCATATTAACCCAAGGTTTTCGGGTTTTATCCCTAGGCAGTAAGTTTTTATTGGTCGGCCTGAATCAAGTCTGAATGTTTATAATTATAGTGGGTATGTTTTTACAAAAAGAAGTTCTTAAATCCATTCTACAAGCTCCTTGCTGATATTGGGATTAGATGGCGCTTTGTATTGGTAGATATGCAATCGTTATAAATGTAAAAGGGCGTGTGTGCCTCTGTTTGTTTGCCCGTCTTGAAGAGGTCTTTCTCGGCAAAGCGCAACGACGAATTGTCGTGTTTTTTTAAAGTGAAAAAAGAAAGCAATATTTATCTCTTTTTATCCCCCACTTCTCTAAAAATCAGGTGAATTTATGTGTATGGAGCATTCGGCAATTTTCAAAGTTTAAAGCTAGGTATCTGGGCTATTTGTCACTAACAAAAATGTTGGAAAATCTGCCCTAACTTCTCCGAGCTGTTAACGGCTCCTGTCTAATGACTCCGAGCCTAACCCTTAAAACATAGGATTGAATTTTATATCAGAATAAGCGCAGTTTTCAAAATGTAGGCTAAAATTTGTTTTAAAAAACGCTAATATAATTTTATTTATGAACATGGAAAAACTAGTATTAAATTTTATTTTGACTACTGCTTTCGTCTGTAAAGGATATCACAGATTAACTAGGCTATTAGCCAGCGCAGAGGGCTTTTATTTTTTATAAGTTAACATAATGATCCCAAGGACATCCACAAGTGAAAATCATAGCACGGCGTTGCGAGGTGGGATATTAGCGTATGTAAACCAAAGACCTCTCTGATCTCGGAGGAATTAGACCCTCTGACCCATAATGTAAGCCGACGAAACACTGGCCATTGAACACGTTGAAATAGTTTGAAATTGAAATGTTGCTTTGTCATGACCTTCTTTACATCTGCAACAATATTGACAGTGATTTAAGGACCTAGACGTCACGGATTTTTTACCATTTTATTTTAGCTGATTGATAGTAACATATACCTTATTGTGTTTCTGTTTAACTATACTCGTTATGGAAATATTTTAAAAAAATGTCAGGCCATATCGACAGTGGTAACTTCGGGGATAGCGCTAGAAATAAACCGGAAAGCGAACTATTAAACAGAAATTCCAATCATGTGTTCGATGGGGCTGGCGAGAACATCCAGTACCATAGCGACTCCGAGTCCATGGGATCACGGAAGAGTAAAACTCGGTATATAAATCCAGCTATTTATATAGAGACTGTTGAGGCTACTCATTCTGTGACGTCACTACAGACCGATTCGCTCGTAGACGTAACCACCTCACCCGCACAGTAGCTACCGTAGCAACTCTACGCCATTTTTGAGCGGACGTGAAAGCGAATCTTCGTCAAGCAGTATTAGAAGGAAATCATGTCGATTGCCAGAGAACATTACACTTGAACAGGAAAATTATATAGAAGATGACACGCCACGTTTTAGCCGTACATACAGAGAAGATGGGGCTGACACGTTTCGACTGTCGGTGGCATCGGTATCAACGACCACGACGGCAAAGGAGGAACGAGAACGCACCGAGAAAAAGAAACAAGATGCTTTTAAGCAGTGGCTTGCGCGCAAGGAACAAGAGGTATTAAACCTCCTCGTACTTTTTAGTGCCTAAAAGCAAGTATGTTGTAGCTAGTACATTACAGTGTATGTTATGCATTTGGAAGGCTATAACCATTTTATTCCTTATCAACGCATGTGCCATTTGACAAAGGTAAAGAATACTTTTTCTGGAGTTGTAGGTGCCTATGTTTTAAGTGTATCTTTCCCACATACTCGTACCAAACTCGTGTTGTCTCCAGAAAAAGGAAAAGCTCCGTCAAGAGAAGATGAAACGTGAAGTGGCGCCGACGACGTCCCAGCAGCAAAGAGAAGAGTCGTTTCGCCGTTGGATAGAGCGTAAGCGGACTCAGATGGAGCGCCGTCGCGCCGAAGAAATTATGCGCCAATACCGTGAGAACGAACGCCTGGAGCGCGAGCGCACCAAGCGCGAGAGGGAGAAAGAGGAGAAGTTGAATGAATGGATCAAAAAAAAGGAGGAGGACATCAAAAGTAAGTGAGCATAGTAGGCTAGCACCAAAGCTCCAATACCTACAGCTTTTTCTTTGTTTTGTTGACTACGCCGGTAAAGTGTAGTCATTATATTATTGTTTCCCACTCAATTTGCCTGTCTTTTTCTCGTGTTCTAGCAATATCACAATAGTCCAGAAATATTAATATTAAGTTTGGTAAAAAACGAGTGTGTTAGCTTAGTTAGTATTGTACATCGGTACATACTTGCTAGTCGGTTCGAGCTGCGAGGTATTGACCAAATAGCACTCTGGATGTATAATATATGCATTTTTTATGAGCTTATAAATAAAGGCTACATAAGAATAAAGAGTGCATGAATAGAATACAATCGTAGCACACGTCAGCCCGGTAGTTATGCACTGTTACTCGCAACGATTAGTTTATTACATGAAAGCAATGTACCATGGTTATTTCATTAGATACGCGTGTATTGAATTTATTATGCTTAAATACTCCTATTGTCGTAAAGATAAAATGAAAATAAAAGGGACTAGAAGTACATCTGACCAATATGTTTGATGAGAGAGTTCAATAATACTATACCGTTTAGACAGACTCAAGGCAGAAGCTTAGTTGGTCTATATTTTTTTATTATGACTTAACATTCCAGATATTCTTTCCAGTGATGAAAACTCGTGAGGAGCGGCGAGCTGCTCGTGCTGCTATAGAAGAAGAACGCCGGCGGTCTAAGGGCGAGCGCGCTTATCGTGATTGGTTGCGCACCAGCAAAAACAAGCCACTACCAGTGCCGCTGAACCAAGGAGAGCTCAGTGAGACATCGGCCTTATTTAATTAGCAATACAGTCTATTTCTTTCATTCATCATTTGGCCCATACCCTGCTATTTGACCTGCGCTGTTGGCTGGTTGCCAGAGCCTTGTTTGTTGTTTTGCAAAAAGTTCCACGGTCAGGTGGCATGGTGGTTTAAACCTCGAAAGATGAACACTAAAAATTACATCATACCACCAGTTTATATTATTTCAGCTATAAAAAATACTGATCCAACCATTTTACGACTCCATAACAATCCTGTTTTGTTATCATTAGTGGATCAACTCCGCAGTATTGTTGCTGGAGAGCTAATTACCATTTAGCAGTAGAAAGGCTTCGTTGCTTTAATTTATAACACAAACAATCATCTTTGATCCTAACCTGAGGTATTATACTATTGTGGGGTATTATTTCGCCCTTTCTTGATGGGTTTTTAACATAATTTTCTCACGGAATTCTATGATTTGATTTGGAAATCATAATTTGTTTATATGTTTATGAACAATAAAGGACTTGGTATCGGATTTTAAGTTTCTTTCTTTTTTTGTATTTTTCCATATGATCTTAAATCTTTATTCCAGTGTTTTAGGTGCAGTTTTATTTTCATTCTTTGCGTTATAAACAAAAATGTTGCATGATCACTTTCTAAGTAATTAAATTCTAGTAGATGGAATCTTGCTCTAATTAAGTATTATTAAGTACGACATGATCAAATGGATCAAAATAATTAATTTTGATATTGCGTAAATTATATAGAGTAGTTCCGGTTTCTAATGAAAAGCTTTCAAGGTATTAACTTATAAGTTTAGATTAGGTAGGTGGTAGTAGGATCAGTTCTTTTTCATAATAATTAGTTTTAATGCTAAAAAGTGTTAAGTTTTAGATCAAAGTAAGGTGTGTATAATCATTGGCTGTTTTGCTAAACTTCATTCCCCGTCTGAGTCCCGTCCGAGATAGAAGTACTTACTTACAGTAAGTTACTTGCCTACAGTAAGTACTGGGATCAGCTATCTTATTTAGTTCGTTGCCACACGTAAATGTTTGTCAATATCTTCATGTTCCTAAATTAATTCTTTGTTTAAAAACAGGCATGCGGGGCTCGGTGTCGCAAATGTACGTGAACCCCATCCCGTGGCAGTCGCCGACATGACCTCTCATGAAACAAGAACAAGACAATTAGGTGTTGCTAGTATTTTATTTACTTTTGTCTAATTTTATTATATTCTAAATTAATAATGCCTCATAACGTAATTACCTTCTATCGGATAATGGTACGTCTTGGCAGTTATGTATTTTAGAGTAAATTTTCCTTTTTAGACTAAAGTTTTGTTATAATTTATTAATTTATTGATATCTATCAGGGTCATTAGGTTATGAGTGTCAAGACCAAATAAAACAAAGTTGTTATACGTTATATATGTATTTTTATTTCTAATAAATCTAAAAGCATATAATTTTTATCAACAGGGTCCCGTCAAGTACAAATTTGATTAATACGATAAAAAATCACAATATACTATACTACTTTACAACATTCGGCACACGAGATATAATTATATTTGACATAAAATTACTGAAAAAGTAATTAAGTTGCGGTTGCAACACGTGCGTGATAAAGAAGCAATTTCTAGTAGGTAAAACAACATTCATTCTGATAATAAAACATGTCTATGGTGCTGAAATGACCTATGGCTCAGCCAAGAGAAAGAAAGATCGGTTTCAAAATAAATTTAGCTATGATATTTTGTAGGGGTTTGTTTGATTAGTATGTATCCTCTTCTTCCTTAAGCCGCAGTATGTCCGACTTGTTCATAAAATAGTAAGAAGGTTGTCGGCCCTTAAGGTCCTTGAGGACTCGTTTCGCCCCGGACCGAATCAGCACCCTGCTTAGTGATTCTATCTTTTCCACACCCATTGCGTAGTGAAGCGGCGTTCTCTCTAACTGTGAACAGTTAAAAATATAGTTTAAGCATTTTTAAGTATAATAGGTAGGTATCTATTAGTAGGTATTCAACACGAATTACATTTGGCACAAATTCATAAGGAATGTAAAACTTTTGTATATGTCTTACCTAATAGTTCGTGTACGTACGTAACACGTACACTGTGTACGTTATCTACTATTTCTCAGTACGGTATATGAATGGCTTGTGAGGGCTCGATGGCGTAGCAGCGTGCGAGTTCGGTTGACTTTCGTGCAAGTTAAGCAATTATCACAACGGTCTGTCATTGGATTGGTGACCGAAAAATATTTCGAGTCCCTTTGTACTTCAGAAGGCACGTCAAACCGTTGGTCTCGACTACTGTCTTAAGTCAGGGTATAAGTCGATATCACCCACCGGTTAGAATAAGGCATACGTGGTATTTTAAGGCCCCATCTCTTTAAAACCATGCTGCGTGTGCCTAGGATACAGTTATAAGCTGGTACATTGATCCTGGATGTTCTTGCGCATTGCCCGGTTGGTGTTTTCCCGAGAAATATCATAATGATCTACTTTTCTGTGAAATATTTATATAGTAAATATTTTTTATAGATAAGCCTGGTATCCTAAGGTTATACGCCTAGAATTCAAATTTCAAATTAAGTCTAAATATTGGCAAGAACTATTTAGGCTTTATTAGAGATTGGAATTAAACCTAACATACATACGTTTTATAGAACTAACACTATCTATTGTATTAAGAAATCACACAAAAATACTCCAAAAAATATTAATGACAAATCCTAATTTTGATTAAGAGTATTGTGTCAAGATACCACGCAAAAAGACCATAGCAAAATGAACTACAGATCCTAAAAATATAAACCCAAGTAAAAAGAAGGGCATAATCTTAAAACGAGAGATTATCTAACTTACGTTGTCGCCTATCCTCAAGAGTTGGGGGAAGTTCTGTGCCAGGTACGCCACGATGTCTTCATGCTGTGCCAGCACGGCGATGTGCAGCGCAGTCCTTCCATACCCGTTCTGCCCTCTGACAAGCGTCCGTCCCCCCTCCGCGGAGAGGATTTCCTCTACTGCTACAAGGTCACCGCGTCTTACAGCGCCGTGAAGTGATTCCCGAGATTCCTAAATGGTTACAAGATAAAAGGTTTTTTTAAATTCTTTTGGCAATAAGATGTGTACTGTTCTTCGGTTAAAACTTTGGAACTAACACCATTCTCGCATCATCATATAGGTATAGCAGTTCTCCGGTCGGAAGCAATGTTGAGGGAAAATATAGCCGAAGGCCGCTGTAGTGGGCCTTTATAGGCAGATGATGATGAACACACTTATTACTTACTTACCAAAACCAAGTTCAATATATATATATAGATCTGCCTGTCCGTCTCCACACAGACGCGTGTCACAATTCGGCCAGTTTTTGTATGGAAAACCACAAAATATGAAGACATTTGGCGCGAATCTGTCAGCGGAGCTATCAGGCCGGATCTAGGGGGGGCAGACGGGGGCACGTGCCCCGGGCGGCACGGTCAGGGGGCGGCAAACGACTAATGGACCACTCATCATTTACCTTACTTGCCCGCGGAATAAATAATAGTACAAGTGCATGGCCATAGAAATACGACTGATAGCCGGAGCGCGGAGTAAGGCATGTTACTGAACTATTACATTTTTTTGCATAGTTCTAAATAGGCGCCCGCAGATCACGGTCAGCAGGCGGGTGCAGCTGCGATCTGAGGAATGACGCTGTATACGAAAACTCTCTCGTCGATCTCTATACAGGGCAGCAGTGTATTATTTCAAAGTTACGTAGTTATTTCTCTATGTTAATTGATGCCAACTTAGCTGCTTTAAAGCTATATCATTTTCATGATGGACAGCTACAATTGAAAAAATAAACAATTAAGCTCCTTTTACTTGCATCAAGCGACCACGTTTTTAAAGAAAATATACAAAATAAATTGGAAATAAAACGCCTTTTTCATCCAGTGTGACTTCGAAAAAGCTGAGGCGAGTAGTCTTATTTCATTATAGAACTTAATTGATTAATATCAATACCAATAATTGATAAATTGTAACTTTTTAATGACATTGCTTTTTTGCCGAGGTTAGGATGGTTATGAAACAGCTTAAGCGTTATTAGACCCCGCTACGACGGATATACCGCAGAGCTTTTGAAAGTAGGGGGCACGCCAGTGCTTAAGACCCTTCAGAAGCTTTTTAATTCCGGAATCGGTGATGGTGCGACACCAAAGGTGAGGAGCAATGGCGTGGTGGTGTTCTTCTTCAAGAAAGGTGATTAAACCTTTTCCCTCTCTATTCAACCTATCGCAGTCCACTGTTGGACATTTGTCTCATTTTGCGCCAGATATTCCGGTCCTCCGTTTTTCTCATCCAGACTCCACCAGCGACTTTTCGCAAGTTGTCGGTCCATCGGGCCGGAGGGCGTCCTACGTTACGCTTGCCAAGACGCGGTCTCCGCTCCAGAACTCGTCTGCTCCAACGGCCATCGGTTCTGCGACATCATTACCCACTGCCACTTCAGTTCGCTAATCTGGCGAACTATGCCGGTAATTTTAGTTCTTTTGCGGATAACATCATTTCTGATTTTATGTATAAGAGTCTCCCAACATAGCACGCTCCATCGCTCGTTGAGTAACTTTGAATTTCTGAACCAATCCGCAGTCAGTGTCCATGTCTCATCTGCGTATGTTGGTATGGGTAGGACGTATTTCTCAAAGACTTTTGTCCTTAAGCGTTGCGGAATCGTCGACGTGAAGATCTGATGTAACTTGCCTGATGCCGCCCAGCCCAAATGAATCCTCCTACTAGCTTCCCTTCCGAAATTGTGCCGGTCAAGTTTTAGCCCAAGTAAACTTATTCTTGGACAATCTGGAGAAGGACGCCACCGACGCTTATCAGAAACGCTACCGGTCTATAATTCTTCAGAGAGCTTTATCACCCTTCTTAAAGAACGCTTGTGGACCACGCTTCCAGTGTAGTTCCCAGGTAGATGACGGCATTAAAAGAGCTCACCTAATGTCCTAAGGATGGTTGTCCACCGGTGTTTAGGAGTTCTGTCGTAATACCGTCATCCCACGGGGCCCTTTCATTTCTCAGTTGCTTCAGTGCTGCACTAATTTCGCTAACGTCAACATCCGGGATATCCTACGTACAATGGTGCCTTAGTAGGGCACGTAGATTCCAAGTGGTTTTTGGAAAACTTTGGGCCCCCTGTTCTCCTTAATAAGGTCCTTAATTAACCTTGTATTGAAATAGTAGAATTCTCTGCGAACGAGTTTTCGTATCCGCTTGGAGAGAGCCTAATATTCCGGGTATGATAAGTTAAAGTCAAAATTCATTTATTTAAATTAGGCTTACAAAAAGCACTTATGAACGACAAAAATATACAAAAATTACATTCAAAAAAACAAATTTATTTCTTTGAACTGTTCTTTAAGAGAGTCACGTGGTCTAAGGTTGTAGATAAAAGCTCTCTTTGTAGCACAAATATTGTATCAATGTCGGCAGCCGTACCCACAACGGTAGACCATACGACATTACATTATAAAAATGACTAAAATAAACTAATCTTGCCGTTTTTACATCTGTTACGAGTTATCTTAGATATTAAAAGCTTATTGAAGAATTAACGACCCATTACGATATTGTGCCACATCTTCAAGTTATTCTCCAGAGTCATTATGATCCGTCTCGCGCATATGTTTGACGATTTCCAGCCCTCCGAACAAGCCGGGTTCCTCAAAGGCTTCAGCACCATAGACTACATATTACATACGCTGTGGCAGGTTATACAGAAGAGCGGAGAGTATAACTGACCATTATGTTTGGCGTTTGTGGACTATGAGAAAGCCTTCGATTCGATCGAGACTTGGGCTGTGCTGTGTCATTCCCTCCAACGGTGCCTGACTTGACTACTGCTATATCGAATTGTTGAGATGTTTGTACGAGAGCGCTACTATGTCAGGCCGAGTACATGAAGAGCTTACCATTGGCTTATCATTGGCACCGAGGAGCAAGACAATGAAATGTAATATCTCTGAAACTGATCACAGCTGCGTAAAAAGTTGCAGCTTTGTCCAAATGTCAATCAATTTGAGGACCTATTATATAAATTATGGAAATTATATAGGATGATAAAGGTAAAAAAAAAAGAGGGCGGGGCGGCATTTCTAAATTTTTGCCCCACCCAAAAAAATTGAAGATCCGGCGCTGGGAGCTATAGATCATCAGCTTATTTAACGTCCGTAGGGCACGAGCCTACTCTTGAAGGGTGTATAGATCATAAGGGGGATCAGAAGGGTCTATAGATAGTTAGGAAAAAATATCCAAGTGTGTATGGCCTGTGTTGTGAAATTGTGCGAAAACCACAGTAAACAAAAGTTAACTATCCAGACATTACGTATCATAGGTACAATTTGATTAAATATTTTAAGTTTAAAACACTTGAATCAGTACACAAAAAATATTTGCTAAAAGTACATCATCGACATTTCTTGGACACATTTCATGTATTTATGACAATCCGTCCGTATTTTTTTATACGTCTATGGTTAATGGATAAAACGAGATATATTCATATATTGTGTATTTGCATTTGATTACCTCAAAAGTGGGTATCGATGCGAGCAAGCTAGCCATTTCGGTGTCTTCCCGCCGCGTGATCACCTCTAGAATTGGCACGTCTTCTTCATCCATTACATCCAGTATGTGGTCGTACCCTTCTAACAGTAACTCCATAATTTTCTCCTTATTACCTGTAAGGTTTTTTATGAATTTAATCAAAGAAATAGACTGACCGCCACACATGAATATTTGCAAGACCAGAGGTCCCAGAAATGCGTTACCGGCCTATTAAAAGAGTTTAAGCTCTTTTTACGGGACTGCCGAAGAAGGGTATGTTTTTCAAGCGTATGTATGTATCTAGATTTCTATGTTCTCTGCTGCAGCCGAAACGGATTGGCGGGTTTTAACATATGAACGTATGTATGTACGGTATTGCAGGCGGGACACAAAATCTTCAATACCTTTTCCTGGCTTAGCTATATAAATGTTGGTACCTAAATAGTAAGCTAGTTTATGTAGTGAAATTATTTAAAAAAAAAATTGTTGTCATTTGTTTGTCTCCCGCCTGCAATACCATGAAAATATAAGCAATTGGAGCAAGTTTTCCCATTTCATTAAGTATTTTTAGCAGTCAGGTTCTCTTGTTCATTTTTTTAATTACATATTTGAAAATGTATCCAGAGAAAGTTCATTTCACAATTTTGTCGTACGTGGCAGAAAATGACGACGGAATCGAACTTTACTTCCCAGAAAACCGGCGTGAATGACGCTTGTGTTTCGTAGACTAGGTAAGGTTAAGTCCTGAAGGACCAAAATACAAAGTTCAGGGTTGTTATTTGTGTGCTGCCGTCATTGAACAGGTTTGGTCTAGTGTAGGGGTCAGGGGATATATTTATAATTAGGACTGTGTGTTTTTGAAATTACTACTATACAATTCATTAAATGTCCGCACCGAGGGGCACGTGGCTACTCGTAAAGGGTGCATGTATAGGTCTTAGTCATCCACGTGTGCCTAGTGCGGATTGGCCGACTCCAAGCACACCTTTGAATTTCTTCCTAGGCGTGCGCAGGTTTCCTCACAATGTTCTTCTTCACTGTAAGAGCGTCGGATTAACGCACATATAAATTAGAAAATACATTGGAACGTGGCGGGATTTGAACCTGCACCTTCCAGATCTGAAACCAACAATCCACACCAAAGAGCCACCGACGCTCAAATTTTTGGAATCAAAAGCTAGTAAACGTATATTTAGAGGACACACTAAGGATTAATGTAGTGCAATTTGTGTCGTTGTTTGTGTAAGTAAAAAATATTACTACCACGCCCAGGCTACTAATGCATTATCAATCACGTATTGATTGACCGACCGTGGAACACTTTTTAAATAGTTACAATCCATAGCGGTAGGTCGAACAGTGGTTTTGTTAAATTACTTGTGTACATCACTATGTACTCATGTAATTTAACAAAAAAATCGTGTACTCAATAGGTAATTTGATTGTAACAAAGGAATCAGTAAGTTAGGTGCAAAGCGTATTGATAGAATGAGCTAAGTTTATTTGTTTATAGTTCATAAACAAATACAAATAAAATAAGGCTCACAGGTTTGGTTGGTTCAATACGTTTACGGGAAATAATGATTTAAATTAAGATGAGAGGCACAATATAAAATCAATGCTCTATTTCAAAACCTTGTTCATTTATACAAATGTTTGTACTGCCCAGGGTACTGCTACTTTTACTGTTTCGAATCCAGAACCCAAAGTCGGGTTCTCATCCATTATAACACGTGGGTCTTCAATCTTCATGTAGGATATTGAGTCTTACTTACCTCTAGCAGCCAAGTGTAGGACGTATCTGTCGATCTCAGCAGTATTCTCCGGGACGTTTGCCTGGATGGACACGTCTCTGGCAGTTCGGTACAGCTCGTCGCGATAGCCCAGACTTACGTCAGACTCTTGGAGCAGTTGGAAAAGCGCGTTTCGTGTGTGCGCACGAGCCGCGGCGAAGTGCAGCATCGATTGTCCATGTTCATCCTAGTACAAAATGTATTTGGAACATAAAAACTGAATATAACTTGCTAAAAATGCCAGCTACAATATGATGGTAAGTAACTAGGTATTGTTGAATTAGGTAACTCATAACCTCAGATAAGGATTGTAGGGTTGTTATTAATCTGTGAGAGCTCGGTTACCATGTTTGGATGACGACCTTGCAGTCAAACAATTGTCGCAATGATTAAGTCATCGAATGGTTGAGAAAGAAATAAAATTACTGCATGCAACTTAAAATACAACAAACAGCCTTTATGATTTCACTACGGCATTGACAATTTTTTAGTTAAAATATTTGAGATAATATTTCGGTTTTAAATCCGGTGGGTAGTTAACCAATCCGATAACCGACTATCATAATAGTAATAACTGGTGCGATCGTCATTCAAGGGTAATACGTATCACCTACGAGCCTACGAGTTTAGCTCTGGTTCAATTAATAATGCAATATTGTATACAAAGTTCCAAAAAGATTGTGGTGATATAAGACGACGAAGTTGTTAGTTCCGTGTTCTAAATAATAAAATAGTTTGTCAATAAATTAGTACGTAACAGGGAAACCCAAATCGAAAAATCGATCATTGTTTTTTTTTCGAAGTGCTGTTGTGGGATTAGTTTGGTAGTTTTTTGTTTATGCGTAGGATGAGATTTAATGTGTAGATATCATTTTGAAATAAACAACGCGTACAAATCAGCAATGTCAAGAGAACAGCCACGCCGTAGTCTAAAACCTAGTCATTAGTAAAATGAATGAATGAGGTTAGTTAGAACCCAAGGTTAGTGGAAGCAAGAGGATTGGTTCTATTTTATTATAAGTATGTAACGACTATGCATTATAATAGGTTGTCTTATGCCAAGAATTGAAATAACTTATGTGATCGCTTGGCATGAAGATGTCGTTTGATGCTATGAGAATAGCAATGAGTGATTTAACTATAGAAATGTCACAAAAAAAGGGCTGAAGTAATCAATGCAAAACACTTTAAATCCTTCTTCACATCCAAATATGTTGTTTATCAAGAATATTTAAGTTGAAAGCTCATAAAATGGCGTTCATGTTATCATTATCCACATTGTTATTAAAGACCGTTTTGCCCACTTGAAGGACTGCAATGCATTACTATGTCATCTGATATTGCTAATATACATGAGCGGTGTGTCATTTAACATCAGACGAATCGTTTAATACTTTTGTCCTATATAATATTGATTTGGTTAAGCGGGATTTGATCCTCAGCCCTCCCGGTAGGAGGGCAACAGTCCACACCGTTCAGCCACCGACGCTTTACGGGTGTTATAATTTGCGAAAACTGGAAAGGCCAAAATACCCTTTTTAATAATATAAAAAATTAAAAAGTGGAACACCACTTACCCGATTGACACTGCTGAATGCAACTTCTGGCCCGTCCGGACTAGATTCGGGCTGAGGGTCCACGGTGACAACGTCAATGGGTCGGTGTCGCGTCGCGGTTTTGGTTCCGTCGCGGTGGTCTTCATGCATAGAGAATAGGTCCTCTTCAACTGGTGGCGCTTGATCGTTTTCTACTTCGCCCATTTCGCGCGTCACTACCATTTTAGATTCCTGTTTGATAAAACTATTTGTCACTTTCCATTATGTATTAAATTTAAACACTCTTAACACAATAAATCAACAAATTTAAAGGTTTAAATAATAACTGTGTCCTTTCAACCATTTATTTTTAAGGCTTGAACGGTGCTTGAATTGAAATATCTACTTTGATGGTCTCTGTACGAGACTTAAGTTCACACAATAAATTATGGCAGACACTTACCATCAGATAGGCCGAGCAGTTGGTTGCTAACTTACTCATAAATACTGAATAATTGCGATATAAAGTTTAATAACGAAATAATCTTTTCCACAATATTGCAAAGTTAAATGTCTACTATAATAGATACTAAATGCTTATAATTATATTAAAACTAGATGCCTATAATTATACCTATACTGAAAGATAATTGTTAATTGATGTTCTATACATTTTTTGTTCATTCTTGCAGTCAGAGGCCCTAGTCTAGTACGAGTATTATCTGATTTAATTCAGGGATTTTCGAATGTGTAGAATTGGTATAATACCAAATGTTATACGATACTTCGTCATATATTTACAAATATTTTTCTTGTATTTAGGAATGATATGGTAAAGTTGTATCTTACCTGCGTACCTAATTGAGGCTTTTCATGGTCAGGGAAATTATGAAGAAAACTGGCGAGGAAAGCGACCGGATCTTTAGGTTTTACGTTAGCCACTTCGGTCAGACCTTTTATCAAAGGATCGCCGAGAGCTGCAAAAACGGTGTCCGTGTAAATGTTCTTTTGTCGATTACTTCGTTCATTTTATAATTGATTACTATATAAATAAGTTAAATAAAACGCTTACACTTCGCAAGGTATCTGCCCTCGTCCGTTGAAAGATGGGAATGTCCATGTGACATTGCTGTGGGCTGTACCTGAAACCGATCAATTATTCATTGTGGCGACCTTCAACACACTCGTGTGTGCCAACCACACGTGTGCTTGTACACGCAAATAGTGGTAGGGGGACGTCACTTATCAGCTGTGTGGTAAAATACTTAAACACAAAGGCTGGTTCAACAGTGGCCCATTGTAATTGATACGGCCTACATTTATCGACCGGTATTAAAATGATTGACGTCAGTTTTTGAATTGGGCATGGGACGTTTAATGGTACGCTATAGGTTATATTTATGACTGAGTAATTATAGTTTATTACAATCTACACAACAATACATAAACAAATTGTACTACTTTTGTAAACACACAAAAATGCACCACACACTATCTAATGTTGGAAAGACAAGGTGGCTGGTGTTGAGCGTGCTGTAAAATGCAAAAGCGTCATAGTTTAATATCTGTTGGTGTAGCAAGCGTAAACATGGCGTAAACGTTTGCACTCACGTCACTACAACTGTAACTCAAACGATCACGCGACACTATGCACGATAGATATCTGTACTAACCTAAATATACGGAAATTTCAAGAGATGGGTTGTAAAGAGCAGCTCATCTTCAGCCATAGTGATGGTTATTTCAGCACCAATCTTTCCAACATTTGATATAATAATAGTGAGAGTAAATATATAAGAAAATAGCTATGTACAAAACTTCTGAGTTCTGCTTCACTGCTGCAACTTTCAGGACTATCTAAATCAGCTAAACTACTCCTCTTCCTTCGAAATATATTAGAAAGCATCGTCGCTATATGTGCTGAATTCTGCATTGCTAAATCTTTCTCGAGTGAAGTAGATTAGAGGCTGCTGTGGCAAAGTCATTGAAGCAGTTTGTTTCCGTAATGCTCAGGCATTGATAATTGCTTATTCGTGCAATATCGCACTAAGTATGTCTCACGGTACTGAAGTCCCTCATAGCGCATAAGTGCTTCATGTTGTCCGGATCCTTGATAGACCAGGGAAATTAATAAATAGACTAAATCTAATACTGGCCCCTATATATGTAGTCTACTGCTGAGGTGCCCAAGCTCGGCCCACACAAAGTCAATTTTATCATGAAGATACGCCATAATAAAAAAGTTTACTAAACGTAAACCGATTTCGCCTGGTGAATCTATTGGATTTGATATGAGAACTCTATATGATCATGGACGTTAATCCAACAGCTACAGTTTTATCCTCATTGACGAAAACCCCACGGCCATATGGCCAGTGGCTACCATGTAGGCGTCTGCAGTCATCAATTTCATCTCTATCGCATAAAGCAATCAACAGACGCTTGAGCAAGTGTCGCACATACTTCTGATGGCTTTTCCATAACTTCGTTCAAAGTGTAATAAATTCCCCCTTTTGATCTGACTCAGCATTAGATGTTTCAGTAAGCTTTGAAAAATTTTCTTGCATAAGTACTGTTGTTACTATTCTTTCAATTGTTTCAAGTTGTCCATCTTAAAGATTTAATGGTAATTCAAAACCTACCATATTACGAGAACATTCATTGTTCCTGATAAGACAAAATCATCACTTGGATCAATGTTTAGTTCGACTAGAGTTCCGATGGCATGGATAGGTTTTTAAAGCAATTTTATAAAGTCAGACGGTGGATGTACACCTAAATCTGAATGTACATTAATATTATGTAAATCTTTGAGAAGTGGGTCAAAAACTCGTAAAAACTTCGAATACATAATAGTCTTGGAGCAGCTATACCGCCAGAAATCTTCTTCTACAGTTTGTATATATTTCTATTATCCGGTAATTCTTAACAGCTGGCCAAATTACATCGAAAAGGTCATGATCAAGTTTGGTAACTCTGTATTTAATGCATCAAATATGGGTCTTTTAAAAATCTACCCAAAACAAGTGGTGTAGCTCGATTAGAAGAAGCTGAAAGAGGAGTACGGTCGTCTGGCTGATGCCAGTAGTCGTAGCAGCGTTCAAGTGTGTCTAATGCTTCGGGTACATCCAACGAGCGACGTGATGAGACGCGGTCCTCGGGCACTACACACATAGATATACATATAATAAAAAAAATCGTGACTCAACATACGGTCTTACAAATTATGTAAAATAAAACAACTTATCAACAGTTTCTCAATGTTTTAAAATCTCTACCTTTATCTGACAACATTTCTTCAGCTGCTCTTCACTTATACCATAATCCGATAACAACTGGTTAAATGGCAACAAATCTGGATTTTTTATGTTAATCATCTGCTGAGCGTCACTCTAAAATATAAATATTATCATTGATATATTTAATTTCCATGCGTTATCATATTATCCAAATTAGATTTTTTACACTCTTATCAATCTTTATACTTAACCAAATCAGTTCAGTCGTATGTCTATTTATTAGACGTGCTTAATTACAGTAGTAGGTACTCGGTAGGTATTACAGTACAGGTAGGTAATACAGTACTAGGTAGGTAGGTAGTATTATTACAGTAGATGAGTAGATTCTCGACGAGTCTTATAAAGTGTGTACTTATAAGACTCGTCGAGAATCTCGGCTACGTAGACAAATTACAAATATTCATACTATTGAAAAAAATATGTGACAAAGTACTCGATGAGTAGAATTGAGTTTTCAAAGGCCGGCAAGCACAATTCATTTCATTCGACCTTTAGTTCTATGGTTTCTCAGACTTTCATCATCATCATCATCATCAGCTCATTAAACGTCCCCACCGAGTGGCACGAGCCTACCCGTATAGGGTGATCTCAGACTTTATTAGACTTTATTGGATCAGATGATCCAAAGGACTTTTATACGGCCGGCTCTCAGACTAGACGCATTATTTAAGAAAGGTACGCTTATTAGCCGACTTTAAGAAAGGCGGTGTCTAAATCGACTTCTTTTTTATGATCGTTGTTGTTTTTGTCTTCTTTTATTTTAAATCTAGTACTTTCTACATGGTTCTATAGTCAAAGTGTGATGGTCTATCATAAAGAGAAGAGATCACTAATGATATTGATTTTGATTTTTCCATAAAATATTATATTTAATTAGTAATCAAACAACGCTTAGTGCCAAAACCAAATGTCCAGAGATGATCTGATGACGCAATCGAAAGGGATTTCAACAGCAATTAAATAAATATCCACAAATCGATCATTTGTATTGCTTAGACCTTTGTTACTAGAGGGGTTTTGACTGTCATCAAGAGCTTATAATAAAGACAAAGGACAGTTAAGAAATATCCTCGACGATAAAACGTGGAAACCTTTTACTTGGACTTCAAATCTTTATAATTTTTTTGCGATGATTCCCTATTATGACTAATTTGACAATTATAGTAAAGTAAACATATTTTGCGAAATGTCAAACTAAGACTTGGAATCGTGGTGCAAAGCAATTATGCTTATACTTTGAACCTTGTATATCAAGTTATTCTCGATAACTTGATATACAAGGTTCAAAGTTATGGGTACTTAGTGATCTTACATCATCCAAATCCTTAGAGTTGGCACCTAGTTGCTGTAATAAGTTGTAATAATGACCATTATCGGGAATGACTGCTGCGTAATGTAAAGCTGTTCTTCCTTCAAAATCAACTGCAGATAGTGTCTCAGGAAACCTGCCACGAATTTTACCGAATCAAATTATTCAAATAAATAATAGAATTCATTTCAAAAGTGAAAGAATATCAATAATCTTAGTAATGTGAGGAACCTTCCACCAAGATATTTCATTATATTTGTCTTGCCGAATACAGTTGCAACGTGAAGTGGAGTAGCTCCATTTGGTGATATAGGATCTCTTGCGATTGCAAATTTCCGCCTATCTAATGCCGCTTGGAGGTCTCTAATGTTCCCTTCTCGTGCTGCCACATGGACTTTATTTATTTTTTGCTGCAATAAATGTATGCCAATAAAATATAAATATTGTAATACTTGTATTTTTAACATTTTGTAAGAACAGCTTATAATTGTTTTATTTTACCATATATGTTGGTACATTATCCAGAAAAGCTTGCAATTCAGTGTTTCCTGAATGCCTGCCCACCAATCTAGAACCCTCGCCGTTCAGAACCAATGTTGCTAACATTTCCATGTTAGCGCTGTTAATGAGATCAGTGACTTCTGGGTCAATTTCATTATCCTGTCAAAAATAAAACAGGTTCAAGTATTTTAATAGAAATAAAAGTCAAGGAAATCAGGGTTTCACTAATGTCAGGCGTTCGCATTATCAATAATAGTTATAAAGAACACAGAACTAAGAAGCTGGCAAATTATTATTTGACAGTGGTGTTACGAAGTGTTTATGAGAAATAAAGTGCCACAACGATGCTACTACTCTAAAACACCACAATTGACTAAGGAATATTCTTATTACCTTCGGCACTTGGTCGTATGTCATGCCTGTTGGTAGTGTAAAAATGAATACTTACAACGACAAGAATGTCTTGATGAACTAATCCATTTCGTTGTGTTATACTTGCATCTTGCGAGTCCTGCTCGGCTTCACCACTAATAATGCCTTCAATAAGACTCTCTTGTGTATTTCGGCCGTGGGACGGGATTCCTTAATTAGCAAAATAATGAAAAATATTGAACTTGTCAGGGACCCTTTATAATTGAATATACTTGTGTTGTTTATATTTGGATTGTTTCGTGTACAGTGCCAGAAGATATGTCACTTATACCTCTCTTGGCATGTTCCAATTCAATTACATCAGCTGTATGTTTGTGATTCATGTCGCTGTATTCTGAATAAGAGTCACCTTGTACCTTTACATCATCATCATCTTCATTGTTTCCACTACGGTAATTACCTTCATCTGCTGTAGCACTTGGGTCTTCTGCGGTATGAACATTTTCATCAGCCATTTCCTCGGCTTCATCATTATTTTTCTCAATTTCCTGATCATTTTTATTTTGGTTTGCCGTATGATCACTGGTATCTTCAATTTCTTTCAAGTCTTCGTCTCGATCAGAAATGTTTTGATCGTCTACATTTGTATTGCTTTCATTATTTGTCTCATTTATTTCTTCGTTAGTTTGAGGAATTTCCGGGACTACTGCAACTTCAGAACTATTATCATGTGTGACTATTTCATCCTCCTCTGAGTTAACAGTATCCGTACATTGAGGATCTTGTAGGTTTTCGTCGGATTCTTTCAGGTTATTTTCATTCTCATTGTCTCCATTGTTTTTATTTTCGTCATTGATTTCTTCATTTTTTTCACATTCTGCATGTTTTTCTTCAACATCTTCAGTTTCACCCATTTCTTCTGCTTTATCATCTTCTACAGTTTCACTTTCGGGATTGCTTTTTTCTGTTTCCTCAATTTCACTAATTTGCGCTTCTTCAACGTGTTCTTCTTCAAATTGTGAATCCTAAAATGCATAAAATAAACATTCATGCATATGCTTATTAAAAGCAACGCAAATTAACCATAATAACATTCCGTGCCATGACATGCACAACTTACCTATTGCATTCAATCATTGGTATGTGCCCATCATCTACACCTGAGTTCTGTTCGTCATCTACATTTGGCTTGCTACTTTCATCTAAATCTGGTAAATCTTCAATATGTTCGCGAGTGCTACTATTTTTCATGCCACCTTCATGATTTTCCGTGCTTTCGGAAATAGTATTGGTAATATTTTTTGATGAAATATTTTCACTAGATGCTTTTAAATGTTTCCTTCGTGACTTTTTATTTAATTCAGCAATAACTTCCGTATCTAAAAGTTTCCAATCCCAACTGGCAGGGTAAGCGCTTGATGGAGTTCTGGGTGCATCTGGTACAGTTTTAAACAGATTTTTGTCGATTTCTTGGGGCCTATTTATGTAATAGGCAGGCGTTTTGTTCTTCTAAAATTTGATAATAAAATTTAATTATAATATATATCATACACTAGGTAATTATAAGTACGAACTAAGGCTACCGTGGTTCAATTAAATTGAATTAATAATAATTATCTTTATTGAAACCAAAGTACATGTTTTCAAGTTACAATAAACGTTAACACCTGCAATAGTCAGAGACTGTGTCGCAGATACTAGCGCCAACCTCACCTAATATAAATATGCTTACGTTATCCAGGATACTTTCGTCAGCTCCAAAAGAGACAAGAGTATTATAAGTGTGTTGTTCATCTCTAACTGCGGCTGCATAGTGCAAGGGTGTACGGCCGTCGTTGTCGATGTCATTTATACCTTGAGGATACCGCTCTGCTATGTATTTTAAAATACCGCCGTGTCCTAAGCCAGCAGCCTAAAAAAATGTTAAGGGTTTAGTGCAAATAGATATATCGATTAATAATTTGTTATTTTACCTATTATTAAGTAGTACCATGCCTTACTTTAACTACCTCCGTGGTTAAGTGAGCACAGTGTTCGGCTACGTGATCCAGAGGTCATGGGTTCAAATCACGCGGGAATTGGCACTTCGTGCAATTTTTCCCAGTTTGGTTAGGCCATTGCAGGCTGAAGCACCCGATTATCCGGAAAAAATATGATTCCGAGTTCCAGAGGACACGTGAAGCCCTCGGTCCCGGTTGCTATCTTAGGCTACTATTAGTCGTTATCACCCACCAATCCGCGCTGGACCCGCGTAGTGGGTTACGCTCCCAATGGCTATAGTGTGTGGGAAGGCCTTGTCATTGCAAGGGGTCGCTATAGGCTGATGATGATGATTATTATATTTTATAGATTGGAATGAGATACTTTGTTTTATATATTTTAGCCCAGCTTTTAGTTCATATTTTACTTCAAAAGATAATTGTTTACCTACCTTATGCAAAACAGTCATATTGTTTGTATCTCTACTTGATAGAGCTTGTGGAGGTACGGGATCGCCTGAAAACTTCATCAGCCCTTCAAGATCGTTTTGGACCACAGCGTTATGAATGTCACGAATCGTATTCTGGAAAATATAATTATTTGACGTGGCTGTGTCATCTCATACCAAGATAAAGTAACTACTGATTGACAAGGGAAAAATATATTAGTCAGATAGGAGATAGCAGTGTTTAGTGAACTAACATTTATTATTTTAAAAGATTAACAAATAGTTTTTGAACTTTCTAATCTCTGTTAACGTAAGAAGCGTGTAAAAGTACAGGTCACGAGTCAATATCACCTGTTTAAATATATATTCATAATATATTCGCGATTTAAGTAAATAGCTTGTGCTATACGATAAGATAATAAAGAACGGATACACATTAGTACTTATAGGTATATATTTTAATGTTACCTACACACACTCGATTTATAAATAGAAACACCATTAAGACTTTTACAAACAGACATGTTCATACACACTCTTGTACTGCCCGGGGATCGAAACCGGAACCTAAGTGTTAATCCAACTTCTCAACTATTACACCAAATGTGCCTGCAGAATAGAAGACTAAGCTCAGATGATCCGCTTACACGCGTATAAGCGTGACAGATTTAGTCTAGGACACCTTTGGGCTGCAAGATGCCTTTATGGCTGTTGTAGTAGATGTACTATTCCATTCAGTCCACTGCTGGACTAGGTCCCCCATTTTGCGCTAGATATCCGGTCCTCCGCTTTTCTCATCCAGCCTCCACCAGCGGCCTTTCGCAAGTCGTCGGTCCATCAGGCCGGAGGGCGTCCTACGCTACGCTTGCCGAGACGCGGTCTCCACTCCAGAACTCGTCTGCTCCAACGGCCATCGGTTCTGCGACATACGTGACCAGCCCACTGCCACTTTAACTTGCTGATCCGGCGGGCTATGTCGGTTACTTTAGTTCTCTTACGGATTAAATCATTTATGATTTTATCCTTAAGAGAGACCCCGAGCAAAGCTCGCTCCATTGCGCGTTGAATAACTTTGAACTTGTGAACCAATCCCGCAGTCAGTGTTCATGTCTCAGCTGCGTATGTTAGTACGGGTAGGACGCATATAGTAGATGTACATTTTAATAACTTACCATAATATAGGGCACAGCTTCAAGGAACTTCTTAACCACAGGTTGGTTGGAGACCTCGCTGAGCAGCCGAGAGCCGTGGCCCTCCCATACCACGCGCTGCAGCCGCGCCATGTCGCAATCGTGGCACCATATTCGGATGTTGTGACGTTTGATTACCAAACCTAATAACAATGTTGAAGCGATTATAACATTAAACCTATTACCCATGGTAAAAAATACTTCATTTTGTCCATCCTATTTATCAGAACAAAACAACAGAATATAATCTTATACGTCAACCGGGACGATTTGTGCGCATTGCACGAGTATCACATATTATAGGCGTTATTATGATTATTACATGTAAATACATTATTTAATGTAAACGTTAAGAAATCATTAAAATTTAAAGAATAGGGAAAATACTAAAAATATAATAATAATGACTTTAATAAACTAGTATATATTATTTAATCTGTGGTATTAGATTTACTTTGGCGCTTCAAATGTATTTATTTAGTCCTGATAATAAGCCAATTTTAGAGCCTTAACATAAATACCTAATATTATTTTGAACTCTTCAATAAGGGTAAAGTAATTATGGGTCATAAAAGATAAACATTTTAGAGCCTATTCAATGCAAACAATCAAAATTTTCCTCTTAAAACACGAACACTCTCTTAAAATAAGTTATTCTAGATACAATTGAGAACATGCATAAAAATCATCGGCACTTACTACTTTTGAAATAAAATACCTAAAACCAAGAACTACTATTGATATGAAATACAAAATATGTATCTATGTATAATATGTATGAATTTAGAAAAAAAATTGGATATAAGTATGTATATCAGTTGTTTACTACCCATAATACAGGCTTCACGCTTAACTTGGGGCTAGATGGCGCTGTGTGAATGTCAGTGGATATTTATTTATTCAACAAAAATAAAGGATAATGGAGAAGAATATAATCATAGTGGTTAAAGTCGTCATTAACAGTCAATGATGACATAAACCGCTATATAATTATATATAATATATAATTTTATAGGTTAAACATTCAAATTAAATATCACTAAGTTAAAGAAGTACCAAGTGTCAAGCCATATTTTTACGCCAACACCATTTCTTTAACGCTTGGAACAGACCTGATTGAATTTCCAACGACCGATTGGGGATAGTTCTCACATAAATAATTGAATAGATTCACCTTGGAGGATTTAATCGATGAGCCTATCAATTTAAAGGTAGGCGATTGGCGTGATTCCCTATATCTAACAATGTGCTAATGTTTGATTGGCATGCAAAATGTTGCTTTATAAAGAAAGTGGACGAGGTTAGATTTAATGCATAGGAAAAGTTGAGTTATGTCAATCAAGGGTCCTTTTCATTACGTGTATAAGGCTGGTTAGACTACTTCACATAAGACGCTTTAACATATTGCACTAATTCCGCAGTTTTATAAGTTTTTCTATCTCTAATCCGCTTTAAAGCGTGTAGGTTAATGGTAAAACCATCATCATCAATTTAATTATTTTCATTTTATGAGCGTATAAGTTTGTGAATGTTATATAAATCACGTATGCTAACTTTATGGGTGAATACAACTCAAACATAACATCAACCACTTTCTATGAAACGACAGCTTTTGACAGGTAAGGCATTCAACAAAGTGTCAAGGTCGACGTACATTATTCAGGGGACAGTACAGACAGTCGGCTTAATGTTTAATGAGGCAGCCATCGATCGATGGCACACCTGGTCGTGTGTGAAACTAGTGGCACCGTTTCTTAACTGGCTCCATAGTATATTGTGGTCAACAGATAATAAAATTAAATTTCCACCACATTCGGGCTCCTTATACCGCTCTTTTATTAACTATCCCGTGTCTAGAAATCTACACGAAAATGAACATTTACGGAAATGCAGGAAGTATGCTATATTTTGACAAAAAAAACAGTGTTGTACACGCACACTTGTAAAGACACATTAATGCGCAAGGAATTGAACCAAAAATATTTTCATGAGTTCACTTAATACATGAACTTAACGAAAAGTTTCAGGTGAGAAGTAGTTAAAGATATAATAAGATTTTTACTGTGTTGGTGAGCTTGTTGCGTGTGTCCTAATATACATACATAAATTTGTAACAAACACTGAAATAGTTATACGATATTAATACTGTCACCATTTTGTACTTTTGTGTTACCTGATAACGCCATATGTATTATTATTCAGGCTATACTATGCTGGTCTTTATTATCAATAATTATACCCACATGTAGAATAGGTCAGACAAACATTAAAGTGGAAGGACAATTATTTCTGATTAAACCCAAATACGGAGACACGTACCACTTATGTTGAGGGTAGTAAATATTCATGCCAATGAGTTATTGATGACGAACATATTATCTGTTATTGCTCTAGGTATTTATATAGATATTAGAATATAGAGCCAAGAATTCGTAGTACTTCATTGGTTTTTTATTATTCACCGAACTTTTATAACAAAATTAATGAAATACTGTGTTTAAATCCTCTTAATAAAACTGAAACAAGTAAGATGGTATCAAAATTCCTCAAAACAAAAACTTATGATAGGACAGAAGCATTACTAACTCTTTATTATGAAGAAAACTTAGTTGGCGTGGCTTCATTTTTATTTACTGTTATAAATATTTTGAAATGTATAGAATCAACTAAATATGTTAATTATTACTCACCCTCTCACACATTCAAGCACCTACATTATATACACCGAGAGGACTCTGTACACTCTAATTTTTACATAAAATACTAAATCACCCGTTTACTACGTTATGCGCTTTGTATTGTATTACTTTTTGGGGAAAGTGGCGCTGTTGCTGAAATACAGGATGTCTCCATCATAGTTCGGCTTCAGATGCTTAACCTATTTTTTAACTATAACATTTAAAATAAGAAGAAAAAAATGTGTAACTAGTGAGTAAGGAACACAATGTAAATTTGTATGGTGAATAAACGTATAATTATTATAATTATACAGTTTCAGCACGATGTGGTAAATTTCGATGCGGTTCAGCTAATTGAACTCTAAAGAAAAGAAACAACATGTCAAGAGTCATTCATTGAAATTCATTGAAAGTATTACACTTACATGAAACGAAGTGAGGAGAATAGAAGAAAGTGAGGAGATGGGTACTCCTCACTTTCTTCTATTCTCCTGCGCTTGCGCTAATTCTAAATCTATGGGAGTACCTGTAATTTTTTAACAATTTTCAACCGATTTAAAAGCCCTAATCAAACTAAACCAAATAGCCTTGATTGGCGGGTGACCAATGCTAATTGCTAAGGATCGGTCTGCATGAAAATCACAAGGGGAAGCTTTCATTAAGCAGTAAACTCATTAGGCGGTAATGATGATGAGTAAAAGAAGAATAGGTTGGAGTTTTATTCTCTCTTCAACATTGCGCAGTATATTGTTGGACATATGTCTCAGTAACGTTGTAATGTACTAACCTTAAAATTCGCAAAAAAACAATTTCAGTACTTTCTTGGTCATTTGCCGACACCTTAGAATTTAATACAGAGTTATTTTCAAGTGGGAAAAGTTTTGTGTAGCAAAAATATTTCTCATTTGTTTCCACCATGCCGGGGATTAGGCAATAAATTTAGGCAAGCAACAAGTTCGCGTGTCGTTGAGTTGGTATCGGGATTAACATAATCGCAAGTTTTACGAAACACTCACAAAACCGACGCGATCGTGCATGCGATAGTCACCGCCGACCACCTTATTTGATATTGGTTGCGTTGTTTATATACAAAGTAACACATTCAAGTTTGTATTTGAGGGTCGATACTTCAACACATTGTCAGCATAAAGAAAATGGGTTACGTCTATTGCACCAACACTGAAACTGTTCCGTAGACGGAGACGTAGTTTTGGACGTGAGAATCAACGAACTGTCCGAAACTAGCATTCAAAAAAAAATAAAAAAAAACTTGATATGGAAGCAAATCATTACAACAAGCGGTACTTCTTATAATAATAATTGTTTAATTTACTAATAGGAACAAGGCATAGGCAGTATGGCTTATACTAAGTAATCACTTAAAGAACCAGTTATTTACATGTATTATTAGTGAGATTAACAAAATAGCTAATCTATCTACACAATAAACTTAGCTTGAGCGAAAGGCTGACGCTAACCCATAGGTTTACCTTAGTTACAAAGACACCTATTTTATTTTTACTATAAAACGCATGTTGCATTTTTATTAAGGAGCATTTCCAGTCAATTATTGAACTAGTAAGTACTTTATATTATTAAATTCTTCACATAAAATAAATACCTACTAATTTCATAGAACGTATTTCATAAGTTAGTCTAAGTAGTTAAAAATCCGACACAGATAGATGTGCTTCTATAATAGTTGGGTTCTTTAAATTGCTTTGTATAACAAGTAACGAACTATTTATATGATAATAACTTAGATAAACAATAAATTAACATGATGCACAATCTCAGTCAAAAAGTGTCCGTAGCATTGCCCATCACGTCAGTTGGGCAAAATGTTCCATCATAATCACGTCGCTCGCTATATGTCATTGTGAAATAGTCGTATGCTCGTGCGTTTCATTTTTTGATTTTGTACCCTTTTAATGTCCGTGTAGGCCAAAATTTTACTGAATAATTGTATGTCATAAATATAACAATAAGTGAACGCATGTGTCAAGCGGGTCGAACATTTTTTGGTTGATATTTCTTCGTGTTGAGCATCTAATTCGTTTATTGTTTCTCTAAGGATAACAATTATAAATAAGCCGTTGCAATAGTATGATGAGAAAAACGTAATAGCGAAAATTCTAAATCATTGATATGAATAAGTATATTTTGGATTGAAAACTTTCACTACTCCTAAATCTATGTTCTTAACTCTGAATAGGTAATTACAATTATTAGTTTACTCATACCAATCAACACCTATAATTTGTCTTTGTTACGAAAAACTGCGGTTAATATAAAAAAGAAGGTCAACTAGAGAAACACACTTTTACGCAACGCATAACTTATTCTGTTATGTACAATTCAACATGAGATTTATGGTGTATGAGATATGAAATTGACCTTCGTTTCGCGGTTTAGAATGACCAAGTATTTTTAGAGGCTAAAAAAGCATAATAGTTGGGTGTGCCGACGCTCAAAATGGAAAGGCTTCCATAAAAATAAATATTCATGACCACGCGACGTAACCACACCTTTGTGCCAAACCTTTATCGGACTAATGTAATTATATGAACATAATGTAATGAAAGATATGAGCGGCTGTGGACGGGTAAGTAAAATTAATTAGTATTTACTTTACCTAAACCTTAAGCGATTTATTCAGTTCGTAGTTGTATTAAGAATGCTTGCCTAGTTGGAATATAATATAATAATAACCTGATGTCAAAGAAAATTAATATTTTAAAAATGATCACATTTGTAAACAATGCTTTGCACCCGCCACCCGAGATAACAGATGAAATATCACTTATTCCCAGTTATTTGAATACTTAGATTACTTTTCCGAAACGCAGAAGTGCATAACTCTATTTTTATGGGATATTTTTTTATCGATATCTGGCGTGGTGGATAGCTTTTGAGATGATTTAGTAACGAGTCTACTTTTATAAATCTTTTTTGTATTCATTTTATCATATTTTTTGATCCTTGAGTGTCAAGACATTTTATTTTCTAAAAATGTATGCATACCCTTTGCACATATGCGATAGGTGTAGACAATACGCGATGATTTGAATACGCTGTACTCAAACTGAAATAACGTCAAGACATGACGTTAACACTGAACAATTATTGATTTTACAGTTAATCGACTAGCGATCGGTTCTGAAAGGTATTCCGCAGGTAAAGAGCATTACTTTTTGTTAATTTGAATTTCATATGACCTCTTATTGACTTTAGACATAGGGTTTAAACTTGAATTCTTAATGTAGTGATTTCTTGGAGTCTCATTCACAATCAATTTAGTTCCATGGAAGGTCATTAAATAGAGACTTTCCTTAAACATACCTAGACCGAAAGACATAAAAAGTAAAGCTAATATTGACCATCGTTTTTCGGTCATCGTCGAAAACACTCGGACTGACTATCGCAACTGTATGAATAAATAAGTGTATACCAAATCGTTTTGACCATTTCCAGGAGTCGTGACTGAAAGCCAGTTGCTGCCTATCCACTTAGCATATTTGCATAATTATTTTCAAGCGGCTCAATATAACAAACGCACGCGAAGGTCGATATAAAACGATTGTACCGAGCTCATGCATTCAACTGCGAAAATTTACGATGAGAAATATCGCCAGATGGTAAATTCCAAAAGTGCCGCTAATTATCTAGTATGTTGCAATTTGTAGACTTTATAGTTCCTTCTTAAGCCTAAATACCATTACGAGTAGTTAGTGTGTAGTGCAGAAGAAAAAATAAGTAATGTTGAAGTAGTCTAAGCGTTCATTGGTGTGGACATAGATATAGGATATACGTAGCGCGCTAATTCTAAATCTATGGGTGTGGGATAGTTCGATTTTAGCAATCACTAGTAACATATAATATATATATATATATACTAGTGAGTATGTGACTAGTAACATATATATATATATATACATTTCAGACCAAGGTCATCAGAACGTAATTGCCTTTCACGAAGTATTTTTCTATTGTATTTACTTTTCTAAGGATTTATTATTCCACCAAAGAAAGTAATTTATAAGTTAGTAAGTAACTGCATCATCGTCATATCACCCACCCACATTCCAAACAAGTTGAGTTTGAATTGATTAAAAAGAAAGCTATCCCAATTCTTTTGGAAAATTACTTAAATATTTATAAGTTAGTAAGTAACTGCATCATCGTCATATCACCACATGATGTCTGCTGAGCCTATGCTCAGCAGTGCCTATGCCTCCGCCAATAACTTCCACTCCAACCGCTCGGAAGCTACTTGCATCCAGCGGCCCCCCAACCTTACTTTCTTATTATTTAAATAATAACAAATACTTTTACATTTTATGGATCGATGACTTACGAAAGGTCGCTGGTGGAAGCTGGATGAGAAAAGCGGACAATAGGGATATCTGGTGCAATATAGGAGAGACCTATGTCCATCAGTGGGCTGCGATAGGTTTAAGAGAATTACGAATAAAGTTTTCTGTAGTTACTCACCGGCGTCTCGTCTACTGCGCTACAGCAAATGTGTAGTGCTACGTCGTAGATTCGTAGATTATCCGTAGCAGATATACGAATTTGATACCGTAGCTATATTTCATATACAAGTAATTTCCAAAAGAATTGGGATAGCTTTGTTTGTATGGAATATATTGACAATATTTGTAAGTAAACAAGACCCGCTTCCTGGAGGAATGTTCGTACTCATATTTATGAGTACGAACATTCCTAGAACTATTTATTTCTAAAGTGATTTATGTGAATTTAAATTATCATATATAACAATATACAAAAATATCTATTGTGCATAATAAATAATAATACTACAATTTTGACATATTAAAATTATAAATAACCTAAAAAGTTTCTAAGTCAGTAGATACTAACATAAAGTAACACATTATTCTATAATATTTTGTACATAAGTAGGTACAGAAAACAAAGCCTTCACCATCCGTACTAGTAAAAAACTGTATTACGGCATTGTAGTGATAGTCGTCCGATACTTGTAGCTTAGGTTCATTTTAAAAAAATGCCTTTTAGTACGCGCGGCTCCCAAAATATTACAGCGGTTGAATCAGATTTGAGTGTGAAATAACTTTGTACAGTAAGTGCAAAAACATTATAACCGTATCGTATGTACTTTCAATAAAATAACGAAAATAAACCTTCGACGTAAATTACGTAATCTTTCCTGGGCTAATAATGAGAGAAGGATATTTATTTAAATTATTTAAATGCTAATTATTTTTGCGATTCCGCAATGCTTAAAGACAAAGTCTTTGAGCAATGCGTCCTACCCGTACTTACATACGCAGCTGAGACATGGACACTGACTGCGGATTGGTTCACAAGTTCAAAGTCACTCAACGCGCAATGGAGCGAGCTATGCTCGGGGTCTCTCTTAGGATAAGATCAGAAATGATTTAATCGTAAGAGAACTAAAGTTACCGACATAGCTCGCCGGATCAGCAAGTTGAAGTTGCAGTGGGCTGGTCACGTATGTCGCAGAACCGATGGCCGTTGGAGCAGACGAGTTCTGGAGTGGAGACCGCGTCTCGGCAAGCGTAGCGTAGGACGCCCTCCGGCCCGATGGACCGACGACTTGCGAAAGGTCGCTGGTGGAGGCTTGATGAGGAAAGCGGAGGACCGGGATATCTGGCGCGAAATGGGGAGACCTATGTCAGCAGTGGACTGCGATAGGTTGAATAGGAATGAAATAATTAGAATTTATTCGTCATAAAAAAATTTAGGCAAGTACAAATTGCAAGCAAGTATTGCAATAAAGTAAACTACGATAAATACATAACATAATAAATTAAAATGGTTAATCAATGCTTATGTATCATAGTTTATGGACTTCACTTATTATATATAAATCTCGCAAGGCTGAATTATAAAATGATATAACCATGATGGTTCAGTAAGCAGTAGATTTATTTTAGATCTTAAAGAAAATCATCTAAAGTTGACTTTAGTAAACCACGCGTATATCTCAATAGCGGCATTTGCTTATTATAAATAAAAAAAATATTTTTTTGGTTTTGTTTTTGACTTTATTAAACGTGTATATTCTGATAGATATTTGAACTATAAGGTTTTCATCGCAATTCGCAAGCCTAATTAAATAAATAAATTGGTAGCAATTGATTAACTTATATAAAAAAATAATAACGAGGAACTTACTTCGAACGAGTAATATGTTTCGATGTAATTTATTACCACCGCGGGGCTTCTTTGCTTTCAATTTATAATTTTAACAACGGACTCGTTTTTAATCCTTCTGGTTTCTTACCATGAAAGCATCATGCGTCATTGCAGGAAATACTTTAAATATATAGGTTGACAAAATAATAGCAACAGTATACGATTTTAAATATACGCTTATGCATTTTTAAAATAAAAAATGGTATTTAAATTTGAGCTAAATAATATTTTTAATTAAGGTAACCTAATCAAACTTTGTAAAGGGGAAATATCACGCGAGTAAGCCCATTAAAATAAAACACTTACCTACACAAAGATATTTCCGGAATTCATTATCAATTCATCTACTCAAATATACATAATATATTTTAACATGATGTACTTGACAATCACTTTCATTATAATTTTATTTAAAAACGGTGTTTCTAATCTCAATAGCCTGAAATCAACTCGCAATTGGACCCTTTATTTAAAATATGATTATTAAGTAGTAAATGTTCAGGCACTACTACTTTAAATTTCAACACTGAAACTTCAGAATAATTAATTTTAAAAAGTTTTTTAAAGTTTCATATTTTTCATGGTACAAATTATTTCAAGACGATATATTTTCTTAATGTTAAATATGTAATAAAATATTGTAGCTTTGTTTTTATACTCTACTTTTACCAGCACAAATAACTTTGAAAACACTTAGTCACTATTGTTAATTTTTGTATCTTTCTCGCTATTTATGTAATTTCCTACTTCTTCATTGAAGAAAACTTTATCTTTTTAAAATACTCCCTAAATAGCGTTAACCATTTGTTGAGAAGCACAAGTTCCTGCATTGTTTAGTTCAAATCTTCAAAAGTTACAAAAAGAAACTACAAGTGCAGGCAAGCTCATCTCTTAAACTAAAAGAGATTAATTTAAGTTCATGTTTTTAACCTTATAAGAAAAAATACGCATGTCCGTCTCAGTTCTTTTGCGTCAAACAAAAAAAAACTGCCTAACTTAATGTTTTTATTTTAAATAAGCTGCATGAACATTTCTCTGCATTCTGACAAAATTAAAAAAAGATTCTATGAAAGCACTTACCGGTGGGGTTCTTGTCGCGCGACATGTCTGCGGGCACGGGCAACGCGAGCAGATTGCGCGCGGCGCCGCGGTAGTGTGCGGGCGTGCGGCCGGCCGCGTCACGGGCGCCGCGCGCCGCCCCCGCGCCCTCCAGCAGCGCCGCCGCCAGAGGCTCGTCGCGGCACACCGCCGCGTAGTGCAGCGGTATACGACCTAGCTGGACACGCACCATCAGATATTGTGGAGCCATTCCGACAAGCATTTGGAGAGTCGGTGGCTCAATGGTATGGACTGTTGCTGATTGGGAGGGCGCAGGTTTTAATCCCGCCACGGTATTTCGGATTTTCGCAATTATATGTACGTTTATCCGAAGCTCTAACGGTGAAGGAAAACATCGTGAGAAAACCTGCGCACGCTTGTGAAGAGATTCAAAGGACATGAAGTCGGCCAATCCGCACTAGGCCCGCGTTGACGACTTAGGCCTATACACCCTTTACGGGTAGGCTCGTGCCCCTCGCTCGGGACGTATAATGAGCTGATGATGATGATTCCAACAAACGGTTATGATTTTACACAAATGGCTACATCACATTTTTGAATTACAAGGCCAACGAGCAGACGATTCGCCAGATCTTAAGCGACTAGCAACTTTGAAGGGAGCAACGAGTGCGTTGGAGACCTTGGCTAGACAGGATTGGTAGGAAAGGGGTCTCTTATTCACTCGGTGATGCTAAACGCAAAGCTTTGTTTCACGAGGCTTTCTGTGAGGCCCTGGTCGGGCTGGCCTCAGTGGTCTTAAATAGGGAAGAGGGAAGATTTAAGATCTTAGCTGGTATTATATTTAGTTTAAGTTAACATTGTATTATTGGCTCAAGAGCTAACTTTCTTTATAGACAATAAAACAACACTATTGTAGGTTGGTTGTAGGTTAATAGATTCACGTAATCAGCCAGCTGTCAACATCCCAACGAATTCTCAGACGGACACACACGCAGAGCCATTTAAACCTAAACTATGCATACTTTATTTTTCGTTAAGACGATAAGACCAGCTACTCAATTCAAAAGATTCCAGGATCGATTCCGGTGCAATGATAACCATGAAATCTTGATGAACTGACGACTTTCGATAGGTCACTAGTCTAGGCTGGATGGGGGAAGCGGGGGATTGGGATATGTGGCGTAAAACGGGGTTACCCCATTTTGCACCAGATATCGATAGAGAGCACTGGACTGCAATAGGTTGAAGAGATTGAGGGTGCCCATAGCAATAAACCATCGCGTAGTGCAGTGACACCAAATATGTGACTATGATATAAGGTATATCAAAATATATTAAGGTGTATCATTGAGCGAGAAACCGTAAAATTAGAGCCAATTTTAGCGTTTTTTTAGTTTTTGGTTAAGATATTAAAGGCTAAATCACCAAGGTGTCTTAAAATATAGAAGGTTCAGTGCTCCGGAGTACACGTTAAAAGTGGAATGTCTCCAAAAATCTAGGTTGATTTAGGTATTTCTTCAACTTATTTACTCCCTACCTCATATAGTACTTACAGAATCCTTTTGATGAACCAGGTCTGGGCATTCAGCGACTAGCCATCGTGCGATATCCATGTAGTCGTAAAATACAGCTTTGTGCAGAAGACTAACACCGGCCTCATCGCGGCACGTAAGGTACTTGCGCCTGTTATATTCCGAATCTAGAAGTTCCTGTGAAACAATTTATTCTGCATGAAAAACGGCACTCTCATTTCAAATACAATAAAGTAGATTACGGAAGGTCAATTACATTTGACATTTATATTGTGTAGAATGGTTTACAAAAATAAATGAAATTAATTAAATGTGCTACGATAGATATGGAGTTCGTAGCAGCCGTAGCATCGCTTTGCTACAGCTACTGCTAAGATGCGTTACAATGCTCGTTATTATAATAAGAAAGTTCTCTACTCCCGTTATGTTTTACGGGATATAGAGTTTTCGTTTTCACTTTGTCAAGGACTATTGCAGCCACGGCCTTATACTTTTAAAGCTAAGATGCGAAACAAATCTTATAAGTATAATAAGAAAGTTCGAATTTATAAACTGTAGTGATGATTGGACTACTGGATAGAGGGCATTTTTATCTCATCGGACGGTCAGTTCGCTCACCTGGTGGTAATTGATAGGCCATGACAGATGCAATGCTGGTGGAATTAATAACAGTAGGTGTCCTTGCATTTCCGCCAATACTGTGCGCCGTCACCCACACCACAGATATAAAATAAATATCCACTACATTCACACAGCGCCATCTAGCTTCAAATTCAGCGTAAAGCCTGTATTATACATAGAAAACACCCAGACCATTACAAACAAGCATGTTCATGCACACAAATGATTGTAGTGCCCGGGGATCGAACCCGGAACCCTTGGTGTAGCAGCCGACGTCTCAACCGCTATACCAAATGGGTCGTCTAAATTAGATGTTAGAATGTTAGGTCTCCTGCGGGTAATTTTACTAGCTACAGTTCCGGAAACACAGAAATGCAAAAGTGGTACCTACCCAGACGATACAGTCCCGAGTCTACCACCAACATAAAGGGTTCTCGATCTCTGTTTAATGACAATTGCAGACACGGCCTACCTATTTACCATCAGTACCTGGAGCTCCGCCAGTGAGCCCCGCTCGACAGCGGCGTGGAGTGCGTCACACCTGGCCACCAGGGCCGGCAGATGGTGCGCCAGGGGCAGAGCCTCAGTCACCGCCAACAGCCGCCGGCCCTGCCCGCCCAGCACCGCACGCTCCAGCCTGCTCTCTGCGCCCCCTCGCGCCCACTGGCGCAACTGCGCCTCTGATGCCCCTATCACTGATTGTAAGGACAGGTTATTTGGTAATATTATATCGAATACTTGTTTCACTCCACTGTGGTCATTATAAACTTTATATCAAACACAACTTATCCATGCATGCATGCAGGCCAGAAATAAAAGAATATTATTTTTTATCTAACAATCTTATGTAGATTTGAAAAATGAAACTGATAGGTTAACTAAGACATCTTTTTCAGCAGGCACACATATCATAATGTACTACATATTCGACATGTCGTTATATATGTGCTACTATTATAATGAGTAAATAAATGTTTTAAATAACGTATTAAAACGCGTTTAATATTATATTTCAAACTAGGCAATCGTGCATAATTTCAGTCATAGTATACTCCGACTTTAATCACATTACTTGTAGCACTGGAAGCTTGTTAACAGGCCTAAATAAATAAGTAGTCTTTATTTCAAGGTTTAACTTTAAATATTATCGTATTTCATTATTGTGTTCCGACTAAATAAAGAAATACTGTAAAGTAAATACCGTTTACGTATTAGCAGTACATGTATCACAAACAAAATTGACCGCTTACTATCAGTTTGCATCTTAATTCTAATAAGCTGTCAACTATCACATTCAAGAAAAGACAAATTTGAATAAAAGGGAATTAAAATTCCGTGTTTTATTTAAAAAGATATATAAAAATGTAAATATAGTTCCGTGACAGTATAATAAATATGAATGAGTTAGTATATTATAATCACTTACAACTTTGTTTAACAACAGCCGTGGTCACAACTGAACAGGTGAATGGAGTAAACTTGTGCCCACCGCTGTATAAGTATAATATTATAACAAATATTTGTCCACACATTAGCTGATTGCTTATGCAAGGAAAAAAATTCTTCGTATCGACTTTTTTGTGCAATGATAAGTTATTTTCAATGTTACGATCCAAGGTTAGTGTGTAATTGACATGTTGGTAATGCGGAATACCGAGAAAAGTTTACATAATTCTTAATAAGAATGCCACACTTTTTAACAAATAATACTAAATAAACTAGCTACAACTTATTGAAGTTGACTACTGGACATGGGCACTCCGTATATATATATTTGATTCCTGATTTTGCTTTATATTGCAATCCCTTTAACTGTAATAGTCATATTACGAACTAAATAATGGCTCATACATTTTCAGATGGCAATTTAACTTTTATTTTGCATAATTTGCACTTTATAATTCATAAAATCACTCTACATGTAATATTTAACTGGTTATAATTCGGAACTAAGCTCATATTATTTATTTATACGTAACTAAAACGGGAACTATACGTCTCTTTGTAAAATAATAAAGAATACAAGATCTTTAATGACGGTTTATTTTCTAAATAAATAAGAATTATATGCGCCAAATACCCTGATTCTCCGCTATTGCCATTCAGCCTTACCAGTAACTTTGTTCTATTGAGCTTGAGGACGTCGTTTGCATTTGCAACGTGTTACGTATCTCTATTCCAGAACTCGTCTGTTTAGCCATTTACTTAGACCATTGGCTCATATAAACACAACCGGTCACTGTCAGTCAAACATTCTGATAAAAATTAACAATAAAGCCTTGTCTTGATTTATAATTGAGTTCTGGAAAGTTCATTAATTTTTTGATCTGATCTTAAGCACAGGTTTATTTAAAACATCTTTACTACGCAGAGAGTAACAAACAAAATGACCGGTAATGAAACTTATGCACTAAAAACGACTATCAATGGAAACGGGTAAACTGAAAATGCCTTGGACTGATAGAAGGTTACTCACTACCGCAGGCGTGGATTCGTGATATCGTCCTCCCGATCATAAGACCGGCGATTAACCGATTATTTACAGCATGGTGCTTCTTAATAAAGCAAACTGCTAGGTTTTCGCTTTAGTTTTATGGTTCCGTAGAAAATCTTTATTCAAACTTTTGCAATTACCAGTTAGAACCTTAAGTTCAATTGTAATAATTGAACTAAACTGGTTCGATTGAAAAGTATACCCTAACCTAAGACCTTTTAGCTTCGTTAAATACTAAGATTAATTTATCAGATACTTTACTTTAAATTATATTATCACTGTAATATTATTATTTAAAAAGGAAATCTTGTAAGGGTAAAAGACCATTGGAATTTCGGAATCGTATTGAATTGTATGTGAGTACAAATTCTTATTCCAGGTTATCGAAGGTCCAATTTATATCAAACATATTACGTAAAGAATCGTTCAATTTTGTTACTGAATGCGGGCACTATCAATTAATACCATCAGAAGATATAATATTTTAAAATTTATGGTGTACTGGTAACTAACTAAACGAAAATTGAGCTCCGTTCAGTATTGAGTGGGTGAAGCTTATACAGAATACCCTATTAACAGCTTGCTGACGTCATAGGGTGAAGATATCAGGATTTACAACCTGGTCGACGGCTATCGCCACATCTCGCTGACCTAATACAGCTAACTTGCATTTATTCACCTATCTTAACAACAGTCGTGTTCATGTCCAATTGCATATAAATCAATGTGACCTCATTATGCATGTAGCGTGCAAATTAATACCTTAATCGTTTTATGGAGGTTGTTAAGAAAAAACAGAGTTCAGTATTTGAATAATTACTAACACTTAATTATTAATTCACGAGGTTGATTCGATCTGCGTTTAAGCTGTTTTTTTTATATTATCGAAAAGCAGTATATATTGAACACTATTGTTATCATATTTACAAGCATTATACAAGCTTATTTCTTTTATTTATATCTATACTTTGATATTATAAAGCTAAAGGGTTTGTTTGTTTGAACGCGCTAATCTCTGAAACTACTGGTTCGATTTGAAAAATTCTTTCAGTGTTAGATAGCTTATTTATTGAGGAAGGCTTTGAACTATATATCATCACCCTACGGGAGTTTTTTTTCATACTTGGAGTTTCCGCTGCGTACGCTGCGTTAACGGTCAAAGTTTCGCAAAAGTCGTGTATCAGAGTATTGTTCCCCTGTTAAAGGTTAAATAAAACACCCTTTACATATATTTATTTTAAATAAAATCTACAAATACTTTTCAACAACATCTTTAATAAAAAATATTGATATTTTATTTGCTTAAATAGATTTGAAAATATAAGCTGGTTGTGTTAACAAGTTGACTGCTAAGGCTCGGTCTGACTCTAAAGGCACGTTTTAAGCAAATTCACACTGGGGGTTTTTGTTCAGCAGTGGAATATTATAGGCTTTAATTAGGATGATGATGATTTTCATATATTAAAGTTCAGTTGAAGTCTAATATTCTCACTTGATATAAAACAATTAAACTTATTGGGGAGCAATATTTTATAAAAAATAAAATAAATAAAATAAAATGGTATTTATTTCAGTAAATCACACACATGCAGTCGCCGGGCTTCCCTGAAAGTAATCAAGAGATACTTTGTGATGGGAAAGCCTCGCTTCCCAAGTTCATTTTAACAATTAAGATTTACATTTATCACTGAAGCTTTACCTTACCATAATTATTAACTAAATTACACCATAAATGAATCCAAAACTTACATTTAATATTCACTTACAAAAACAACAAAAAAAAAAAAATGTGTGAGCGTGTGTGTGTGTGTTTATGAATGGGTGTGGGTGGGTGAGTGTGAGAGTGTGTGTGTTGTGTTGTACATATCATTATATTATAATTTATGATTTAAGTCACTCTTGCCAAGGTTTCTTCTACTTCGTCGTAAGTAAGTGTAGAGAGCACTTAATTAAAGTTTTTCTACACTGAAACTGCTGCATTGGGTAAATTTTAAGTTCACGGTTGATTTTATTATAAACGTGAGGGGCTTGAGCTATATTTTGCCTTGTGGCAAAAACTGTGCGTGCGGGGAAAGTTGGAGCTACTATGTCGCACCTTCTTTCTGAAGTTTTGCTTTGTCAAAAGGTAATGTTTTATGGTATCTTAGTATCATATGTAAGACATAAAGTTTCCTAACAGAGAGCAACTTAGAAATATTGTAAAGGTTTTGAGTAGAGAACCTGTAGGGTTTAACATACATTACTTTTATTAAGGATCTTTGCGCTCGCTCTAGTTCTATAAAGTAGGTTTTTATATCTACATAAATAGATATTGATATTTGAATACTCTAAGATACGGTATTGTATCGTATTGGTGTAACCAATGTATCCTGATAATAATATATTTCCTATTGATTGCCTAGCGAATGGTTCAATGTGCTTTCACCATTTAACTATGGAATGCAACAAAAATATTGATAGAGTACTGATAACTATGGATTTCGGGTCACGGGGGGTTAATAGCCGATTGGCCATCGAACCCCATCAATATTTCCGTGTCCACGTACAAACCTATGTTGGCTTAGCACTAATGCAGCATAACAATGTTGTCTAGACTACGTACCACCTACAAAGCAACCGGCCGTTCGTGCCTAATTGTCATGGACACTACTATAATCGACACACACTAATGGGCTCGTCGAATATTCTAGATTGTAATTTTCCACATTAGTAACGTTGACCTCTAAGCGATGTGCGGTGATGAAATTATTTGTGACAAGTATTGTACGTTGTTTCACGGTTTGACCTTAAAATTTAAGGGTTATTGGTTTTTCTTTCAAATTTCCAGCAACAAGTAATCAATTTCTTTTGCTGTTATGTTGTATCATGGAACTTAACCGATAAATTCAAAAACAACCTCAACCGACAAAACTATAACGTGTCATTGCGTTTTTTCCACACAGCATAACTATTTAAAGATTGGGCTGTGAGTTACACTGAGTTACACTTACTATAGAGGCCCAATGCGGATTGGTAAGTTTGAACGACTAGACCACCATCCTAAGACAGAAGCCGGGACGATCGACTTTACGTGCCTCTTGAAACACTCGAGATTTTGGTTTTCCGTAATCGATCTGATAAATCGACTATTTAGTTATGTGAGTTTAAGATGTTTGTAACTGTTAAAATTATTTAGCTTAGTAAAATCTTTGAATGTGACTAACCATTTTTTTTCTCTAAAGATAAACGAAACATGAAAATTCATTTATACTTAAAGACGTGTAAAATATTTTTTAATAAGGATCCCTAATCTATACAGTACCTACTCGTACTATCGAATTGAAATAGTCGATTGATCCATTCACTACCGTTTTAAGTGCTCTTTTTCCTTGTAGCAACGGAATATTTGCCCTTGTGTTCTCAATCAAGTTTTAATTTCAGTGTCAGTTAACAAGTTTCAGTTTGTTTACCAGTTTAATTTCCAGATAGTGCTTTCTGTACTTATAAACCTATACATATTAGTAAGTACAGAAAGCAGAATTATTTTTATTATGATTAGGTGATACAAACATCTTTACGATTTCCATATGATTACCTCATTTCTACCTTTTTCTCCGATTATAATAGATATTAAAAAGGAAAAGATTTATCAATTTGACCTGTCCATAAAAATCCATATTTTAAAATGTCGAACTATTTACATAAAAATGAATATACATTTAACAAGAAATGTTTTATCATTCAATTAATACCAATATTCGAAGGATTGAGTGGCACTAGGAGCTTTCTAGTCGATCGATGAATAGGGGTGTTGACTTCTCTTACGCCTTGTTGCATAAATTGTGGAGTTTACATGTATCTAAGCTTGTAACTGATAATTCGTACCCGATTTGGTTTTCTGTACCGCTTATCAAGTTAATTAAGAAAAAGCACAAATATCACAGAAAGTTCAGATTATACGGCAATAGCTCACATAATCATAGTTATTATTGCGTGACCGAGTTAAGAGAATTGAAAGCAATTGTTTTACTAAATTTATAAATAAAATTGAGGAATCTATCATAAATAACCCAAAAAACTTGTAGTCATTTATTCAGTCAAAAAACATCTAATAAGCTTTCAAGTTGTCTTAAACATGGTAATACAATATTGAAAACCACCATTGAAGCTATTTCAAGGTTTTTTTATTCTAGTTTCTTAGCCCCATCCTCTTTTAGGACTTCACTAGATTTGGATCTCGGTATTACTGCCTCACAGTTGTCAAATATAGCAGTGGAGTAATCCCATGTTTGTAGTCTGCTAAAAACTCTTGACCCTTCTACATCTGCCAGACCTGATCACCTTCCCGCTATTTTCCTTATCAAGTGTGCCGATACGCTGGCATTGCCACTTACGATTCTTTTTTAAATTGTATCTTCGACAACATTGTTCCGGACATTTGAAAAAAGGGGTATAAAATCTGCCTAAAATAGGATTTATCAATATAATGATTGTTAGACTGTATACAGTACTCAGTGGCGTGCACACCATATATGCAAATAAGCAGTGCATACCCTGTGCGTCCAGGCAACCCGGAAAATCGCCATCATATTAAATGATTCCCAAATTCACCAGTTTTCCTCTACAAATTTGAAACCATAGGCAATGTCATCAACAGCAGCAATTTAACAAAAATGAAAATTATTTATTATTTTTGCGATTTGTGTCACCTACTCTGCATTCCCTACTCATAATCTCTGCACGCCACTGACAGAACGTATGCTATAAATTAAGTTAATGTTAATTTTGAAATCAGCATTAACTAATAAATAAAACACACAAATTAATAATTAATTAGAACTCAGGCATAATTTAATAATTCAGGTGTCTTGTTTTCAAAACAAAATTTCACTTAATTTTTGGCCGATTGAAACCAATGATATTCTGTATAAAAAGTATTGCGTATTTCTACATCATAAATTAAAATGAATACTTTTAATCAAAATTCATTTTCATAATGTATAGATGATGATTATTAACTTTGTATTAATTAGTTTATGCTTATATAGGTACGTTTTTACAATACACTTATTTTTTTATTTTATTTTTTTCGATTTTTTCGAAACACTTTTTTCAATTGTTTTGTTAGCATATCACGAGTCTATACTTTTTACATCATTGCTTATGGTAAATAAAGGGAATATTCTTAATAATACAATCATTGCATACGATGTTCCCTTTAACTTTGATATTTGAACTATGCGTCCAGTAGTGTCATGACAACTTAATTTAGAGCTAAGTTGTTCTCGGGTCTATGCCGTTCGTTTTATTGACTCTTAACACGAGGCTAATGGCAAGGAGTAAAAAAGCAGTGAATAATAATGAACAGGGCAGTAGGAGGCCAGGAAATAATTCTTAGCGGGCACGCGATAGCTGCCACTCACGAGCGCTGTTTACACAGCTTCGTCCTGGCTTGCGAGCCGTTTGCTTCTATTGCCTTTTATTTTGGTCAATTTTGGTGTCTTCAAAATAAAGAGAGCTAGTCACGATATGGGTGGTACACTTGAAAATAGCATATATAGTAGAGTTTACGCAGTTATATGGATTAAACATGTAATTAGATCCAGTTCTAAACAAACCAACATTATTTTATTCTTCTTATTAATTAATGATGTAAAAAGTATGGACTCGTGATATTATATATATAATGAAGTGTTCCGAATGCAGTGACAGCACACATTCACATATTTCGAATTTTGAATACATTTACCTAAACAAAAGAGGACAAACTGTACTCACTTCAGCGCGGCGGTTCGTTTTTGAGGCACGGATGGCGTATCTACGTTTATATTAATAGAATATCATTGTTATTAATTACATTTTTTTCCACATAACAGTTACAATATATTCCAAATTCATATGCGACACATTAATTTAAGCGGCCAGTACATATACAACCTTCAACAGGTACTTCTTGTATTCAATAGGAACGCTTTAGTTCGTACTGGAATAAATTTAAGTTCACAGTCCACAGCAAATAAAAGTACTTCTTTCTCAGATTCTATCTTAACTTAGACTTACTTCACCAACCAAAATGTTAACCATACTGACATTTGTCTGGATGTTCTCTAGATATATATTTTTTTCATTGTACTTATAAAACGAGCAAAGCCCTTGGACCTTGCTGAATGGGTTAAGGTGGACTTTATCAATCAACAGAGTAATCGATACAAACAGTACTTTTCGAAGTTAGTACTTTTAGTAATAGAAAAGTTCAGTTGTTTATTTGACATATATTTTTTAGGGAAATACTATTTGTTACTCACATTTCGGTGGGCTATAATGTAAGTAGAGTCCATTTTTCTTTGTAGTACGCTCTGCCAGCCATTTCCTTACGCTCTCCATTGTGTGATTTTCTTTTTTACATTGTTGACCTTTAAAATATGATTAATTAGTATGTTGACTATATTATTTTAGCTAATGACACATAATATCGAATGCAAAGCTAGATAGTATTTTTGTGTCAAACATTAATAAATAATATTTTACTGCTTGCCTTGTCGTCGACAGCCTTTAACATCGCACTACAGGGCACAGGCTTTCCCGTACAGTATATACGGGGTTATTGGGCCGTTACCTACTACATGGGTCCAATGAGGATATGTGGGAGTTGACGACTACTATCCAAATAAAGTCACTTGTTTTCAGGTGATTCATCTTGCAGTGTACTAAACAAACTAGAAAAACACGCACAAAGTTCCTTTCACTATGCATTATCGATTCGGGATTCGAACCACGGAGGCTCTTTTACTTAGTCCAACGGGAATATAAACAACAATTAGCAGCCTTTCTTTCGTTATATTCCGGTCGGGAATGTGCTTAAGTTAAGAAGCACACGCAATCATTCATTACACAGTTGTGTTTGGTATTATACATAACATATTAAGAAAAAACAAGTACCTAACATCAATTACCCCATGTCAAGAGTTTTTATTAACTGTATGAATACTAGTTACGACAATCAGACAAAGGGGCTAAACATATCTTGTATTGGATTTGCAAAATTTAAAATTCAATTTTTTCAATATAATCGTTGGTGGCTTAGTGGTGTGGACTATTGCCTTCCGATCTGGAGGGTGCAGTTCAAATCCCGTCATGTACCAATGCATTTTTCGAATTTATAGAACGTATATCCGACGCTCTTACGTTGAAGGAAGACATCGTGAGGAAACCTACGCACGCCTGCGAAGAGATTCATGGGTGTGCGTGAAATCTAGTCGGCGGATTAAGGCCTATATATACCCTATACGAGTAGGCTCGTGCCTCTCGGTGGGGCAATTTAATGAACTGTTGATGATATAAATAAAATATTGGAGTGTCTATTTGTAATATCGAAATAAAAAATGTTCTTCATGCATATGAAGAAACTCGTCTATACAAAAAGAAACACACACCAAAACATCAATTTTTTTTTGTCTGTTTTTTCCGGGTAATCTCTGAAACAGTTGGACCAATTTGGAAAAAGTATAAGTTACTTTTAGTTTACAAAAATAAAGCAATGTTTTTTAGCTGCGCGCTTTTATAGTATGTTTTACTGTGGGAGAATATAATCTTATAACGCGGGGAACAGCAAGTCTATCATAAAATTATGTGTAGAAAAATCTAATCGATTTCTCGTTTGAAACAAGTGCGATCGAAACTGTCTCTCATAAATATTTAAAGACAGTGCCCGACAATAGCTTGTTGGCCTACTATTGGAAACTTGTTTAATTATTCATTGAATTCACTTAGAAAGTATAAGTCCGTAATATGTCGCAGCAACGGAGAAATAATATAGTACTAAAGAAAAGTCCAGGATGTTAGACTATGTAAGGGAAATAAAGTACAAAAACCATAACCGCTCGAACGTACTAAGTTAGATTTCAGTTTTTAGAGGTGATAAGATAATACTTTATTATTGAATTCCTTAATTTTAATATTGTGATTTGTTAACAATTTAAATTTGAATCGGCAATAAAAAATTTAATTTAACTTAAAATTGATAAAAGAAAGTGTGTAACCATGAGTTTTATTCGATCATTTGTTATTTAAAATTATATTTACAAAAACATCAATATATAAAATCGTTACGTTATTTTTTTATTATGAAGAGCTTTTGATAGCTAACTTGTGAAAAAACAAAACAATGAATTCTCTTTGTGCAAACTGTATAGGCATTCGAAAATATAACATGTCTTCAATCTTCAATAACATGGTCTTAAACTGCTCAGCTATTTCAGTGTTTATAAAATATTTGAACATTCAAGGCTGTACTGTCAAGTTTTCTTGGGTGGTTTTTTCTCAACAGATCAAAACCACTATGTGCTTTTTTCGAGTATCAATGTTAATGTTAGTGATTAAACGTATTTTTTATAGTATTGCTTGTGTTTTTTGACGTTCGTAAACGTTCATTTAAATTCGGCTTACTAATTTGAATAAATGGATTTTGAGTTTGGACTTGAATTTATAAATGTCGTAAAATAATGTTTCGTTTAAATTTTTTATTCATGTTGGGCAATTACTGTTTGCTGTGATTTGAGTTATGTATATCAGTGTTATGTTGCTTGATTTTGGGGTCTTCCTTACTTTGGTTCTTGTACGGTACGATTTCAATACACAACGAATATACATAGTCTTACTTTTGAAAAATAAATATATATTATTGTCTTCGAGCAATTAATGGCAAGAGCAGATGTCTAACAAAATATTTTCTATTGTATTTGATTTCTTAATGACCAAGTAAACATTCAGACCAAAACAAACAGACATGTTTATGTAGGTATTAAATCTACGCACTGCAAGAGGTTTTAGGTGATTTGTGTCATTGCATTAAATATTTTTATCAGAATAATATAATTTTCAAATGCATATTTTCACATCATCCCTGCAACACACTCCACTACTAGACACTATAATTTGTCGACCTTGGCGCAATGACAAACCTGGCTTTGATTCCCAGTAGTCATCATTTGAAGAAAGTATTTTTTTATACCGATAACTATAAATAAATTGCATGCATGCATTTTAAAATTTTGTATTAATTAATAACATTTTTACCTGCCTTATGGTGGTAGTGCTATTTCCAAATTACTAAACATATTATATTATGGTGATCAATTTGCGCGTATTCGAACAATATTTTTGTTTCAAGATAACTTTAGAAGATTATAAAATTTTATTAAAATTGGTTCGGGGTTTAGGTATTTACCAGAAATATATAATAAAAGTACATGGTGACATGATTTTTTGATATTGCAAGCATAAAGCAAAATAAGGTGCCAAATAGAAAATTCTTCTCTTGTACCTGTAACCGTTAAAATAGAAAGCTTCTATGCGCAGTTTCATAGATAAATATTACACTCACTGTTTAATTAATAAACGTTTTATAATCATTAATTTTTCATATTAAACGTTATAACTCTAAGCTTATATTTAAGAATGGATTACAATGTAATGTATTTTTTATTAGATCGTTCTTGTTTGCAGTTTAACCGCGAACTAGAGAAGTGCTTAGTCGCGCGGGGGAAATAAGTAAGAAAAACAGGTGTGTGGAGACCCGTGAGACGACACCATGTCTACAATAGATACAACCTACCAATGAAGTTGCCCTTGCAAGGTTTATTGAAATTAAATATTGCAAGCATAACAAAATATATTGTAAACTTATATATTGTTGTTTTACTTTAATTTTGGATACACTGGTGCAGATTTTATTTCCCTTTCAATGAATTTAGAGAATAATATTTCTTAAATAGGATTCAGTAATTAACGCAACCGTATATACATAGTCAAGCTTATTTTATAAATTAAAATAAATGTGAAAAAAGGTGACCAATGGTACGGAAAATAGAGCAAGGCCATCAAAGACAAGATTGTTTACCTAATTAAGCTCATTGAGAGTTGGAAATAGATAACTTATCAGAGGTCTTAGAAATGCGTCACTGGCCCTTTAAATTAAGTAAGACTTTTTACCTAAATTTAGATTTTTTGGAATTTTGATACTGGTTCTGGTAGCATAATAGTTTATAGTTTGAATTGTTATTAAGGTAACTTAATACGTGTTTATGAAGTTATAGGTATTAAATACATTTAACCAATTTAATATAGTAAAAACTGGCCTTAAGCTATTTAAGTAATATTTACATAAAAATGTACCCATAGCAAATTTAAACAGCAGATCTATGTACGTAAATAATACTATTGTGATTTTTAAATATTGATTTCAATGTGGGAGTGTACGTATACAATTGTCTGTATGAATGTGTTTGTATGTGTGTTTATGCGTGAGCGTCATCGATCGTTTATTTGCGTGAGGCGTGTTTGTTTTTAAGGTATAAGGTTTGTTTTTAAGGTATAAGTGTTTGTTTTTAAGGTAAGGTGATACCTGAGAAAATTATTTCTTCACTTTTCTTATAACTTAGATTTGGTAACCACTCTTATTTTGTGCTGACATTGAAACAGGGGTAATCAAATATTATTAGCTTTGTTGCCTACATTGTACAGATGAGTGCTACTTTATAATACTGGCATCGAGCAAGAGAGGATTTATCGATAGGTTCAAGAATATGCTAACGACCTTAAATTTGTTATCGAGATGCCTGGTCACTGTGTATATAAGTGACAGAGTAACATCCTCAGTAGATCTTTCCTTCACAAAGCCATATTGATTCTCAGCTCTAATATTATAATGCTCCAGAAAAGCTATTATTTATATTATTTCCTATTCTAAACCTTCTCAAGGATTTTAGAAACAATAGTCTAAACTGATATTAATATCAATCAGGAGGAGATCCTAAGCTCGGATTTTTCATTGACATGGATTGTTAAATAAGTAAGTTATGAATATTAATTATGACTTAACTAAATAGGTACATACCTGTGAAAATAAACGCAATTCCTTTTCAGTTCCGTGGAAGAAACTTCATATACCCTGCATTCCTGATTCAGCAACATTTTAAATAAAAACACAACATGTGCACACAAAGCCAGCTGGCATCATAATTAATGATCGTGCGATGCGGCATTAGTCTAGTTCCTTGAATAATAGCTTTATAGCTGATCGTCGATTGGAAATTCTTGTATTCGATAATAGGCAATTTCAGCAATGTAACAAAATTTTGGCACACTTATGTTAAACTTGTGTTGTCAATAATATGCTTGTTCACTGAATAGGTTAAGAAAACAAATAAAAAACGAATGAGTCAGAGTTCTGAATACGTTAGTCAGCTAATGAAATGCACCTTTGTCGTTTTTAGTTTTCTCACATTTTATAATACGTTTTACCAAATGGAATCTTATCAAACGAGACAATATTGGTTCTTTATTTAGATAGAAACTGGAAGCAGTTTAGCACTGTTTTAGACTGCTATGGATCTGATAGTTGAAAAATCGTCATCAAGCCATCAGCGGCACATTATCGAATTTATTGACTTTAAGCACACACATAATCAGAGCATCAGCTCGTGTAATTGTAAAGTTTTAATGCCATGTTACTACTTTATGTTATTAATAGATAATATCAACTAATGTCTTGACCAGTTTGTAAAGTTCTACTTGGTTTGTTTCAAACGGTCTAGCTACGGAGAACTTGGGCCGTAAACCATCAAGCGGGTCCTATACGTGTTGGCAGTAGTACATAACATAGCCTTACTGCCAGACCAGACTGCTGAATACAGAAGCTAGAACCAACGGCTTTCCGAAGATCCGAAGCTCGGAGGAACTCCAGATCTTTTTTTAAGTTACCATTTTATTTGTAGCTAAACAACTGACAGTCGTCATCCGAGGAGTCAGCCGCTACGGCTTTCGAGTTCTCGGTAACAGACACAACTGAGGGTCATAAGCAAAAATAATTTTAGTCCTTTATCATATACCGTAGAGGTCAAAAAGGTGTGTTTTTTAAAACCACATCACACGTTTTTCTTAGAATTGTATCAATGGCTCTACAAGATTTATCTATAAGTAGTTCATCAGTATAATAGAAAACATAATAAAAATAATAATAATTAGTTTGTTATTAACTGACTAAAAGGCAATGAATCTATTACTAAGAAATCCTTATGTCCACCGAGGACGCGGGTTAGCATACCAGCAGGGGACGTGTTATTTATGTAGTTGATACCTACATACAAAATAGGTACGTATCGTTTTTAATATCACTAGTATTTTGTGGAACTCTGATTGATGTTTAACCAGTTTGCAATTAACAGTACTTAAATATTGGTATTTAAGGAATAAAGAACCTTAGAATAAATTTGTTTAATGCTTATTATTTTTATAATTGGTTGAATGAACTTCGTAAACTTTATGATAAAGGTTAAGAAGCTAGCTATTAGTTGTGTGCTCGGAACTATTTGAGAGCGTTATGTTTATATTAAAGCCAATGTCTTTTTTAAGATTCGTCTTTGAATTTCGATTATTAATCCCAGTCGGCTCAATTGCATTCTGATCTAAAAAAAAAATCTATAAACGTAGGTATACATTATTTTATTAGATAAAAACTATGAGTAGGTATTATGAAGTTTACCATTTAGATGGACGTTTAATATGCGATGATAAAGTTCATTGAATTTCTTTTGGCGTTTTATATTCGAAGGTGTGCGTACAACCAATGTTGGCAACAATATATAGTGTTCAAGATCAGGCCCTTGCTTAGCCTGGTGCTTACGTCGTGACGAATCTTTTTTCACTACAAGTCTTGGATTCCTGGACTTACAGGCAGACATACTGCTGCGGTTTTTAGGTTTTGTTCATATTCTCTGTTTGACTGCATGACTTGTGTTTCCATGCTTCTATCCATATTCAAATGATTGGATGTATGATAACAGTATGTAGGTTCCTCGTTAGTTTTAGATTTAGGCATAGCATAGCTAGGGCCAGGTGCACAATCGTCAGCTTTGTAACGACGAGTATGGCGAATCTCGGGAAACGTAAATCTGTCATGGCTTCTGGGGTTCTTCGCGCGTTCCGATCTTCCCAGCGCCGATTGGTCATCATAGCGCTGGCAGCGTTATGAAATAATTTTTATATCGCTTTCATTATTAGCTTCCTTTTTTTATGACTAGCTACAATTATATCACCAGTTTTTCCTAATGGCCGACAACTCTCGTGTCGATGATTTAATTTGACGATCCTGTAATGGCGACGTCTCCTTCTTTCAACATGGGCAACACGTTCTCTCATCAGATTATCGATTAGGCGTTGGAGTTCACATCTTGTGCTGTAACGTTCAGGATGAGGAACCCTACGCCTAAACGCGCATTAGGCCAATGTGTGCGACAAACATCTTCCCATATAATGTCACTAAGGACGGCTTCTCGGGATGGTGTTAATTTTATGCCGTCGTCGCGTGGCGCAAATTCACCCTGTGCTAAATAGTGAACTGTATCCATTAATCTGTAGTCTCGCACTGGATTTAACTTGTGCCGAATTTTGTGAACTCTTTCCGCGGCCATTTTTGGAATATCGTTACGTTTGAGAGGCACCGATGCGCACTGTCGTCGGCCTCTCGCAGTGATGCCGTCGTAAGTTGTAAAGTCCCGCCATATTGTTCAGAATTATGTTCTTTTCTAAAGTTGTAGCTTTGCTAGGAGACAATGGCGCAGTTTGTTGAACGTGGCGTTGAAACGCAGATGTTTCTGGTATGTGACTATATTGTCCGATGTAGCTACATCCAGGTCTTCCAGTTCCCGAAGCTGCTTTCATTATGCTATCTTTTGAATCTTCATCTGACGAAGATAAAGTTATATTAGGGTTTAATGAGCGGAATACCATTTCTTGTCTTAAAATTTTACGTTCAAGATGATCAATTCTCCTATTTAATTTATTTATAGTACTCGTAGATGGTATTGCAGTATTGCCGTATTATCAGAGGATGTACTGGTGTGTATCAAAGTTGCAATATCAACTTTAGTTCTTGTTTTTGAGTCTTAACTTGAGTCCTAGGAATATTCATATTTAGTACATAGCATTTTTCTGCAGACCTTTTCTTAGCATTATACACCATCTGAAGTGGGATGCTAGTCTGAGAACATTTCGAAACGGTTGTCGAGGTTGCTACCTGATCAGAAGATGAAGCCTCGTTAGCTACTTTGGTATCGCTTATAGTATTTATATGCTCGGGAGCAGGACTTGTTCGTTTCACAGAATCAAATACATCCTCACTGCAGTCTGTAAAAAGTAAATGGAGTAAAAAGGTTTTAAAAGAATCCAAATCGTAGTCAATAATATGTCAATGACTCACGAGCTGTATAAGATGAATGATCTCCTACTCCAAGCTGCGACACGGATTTATCAGACCCCTATAAATAATAAGATTGAAATTGTATTTTTTGATTATAGTGTTGATTTCTTTATTAATAGTAAATACTTTTAAGTAGAAACTTTTCTTTACCTTTTCACTGCAAAATCTACTTTTCTCTGCAATATACAAAGCTTTGATGGCTGGAGTTCGAGGTTTAATTGACACTAGCACTCTCTGTGAAGGCTGTCGACGCGCAGGGCTATTTGGTGATATTTTCAAATCTGTTATTTAAAAAATGCATAGCTACATAGGTTATGAGACAAGGATTTTAAGATCAATCTATCTGATAAAAACTGTTATATATCTTTACAAAATACATTGTAGGTATTACCAAGTAGCAGTGACTTTTTAGTAGAATTTGAATGCTTTATAAAACTATCGTAGTCAACTGCACGTATCAATTTTTCTTCTTTGATGGCTATTAACTTCTTGTTGGATGGTGACTGATTATTTTCCATCACATCTCATTTTCCTTCTCCAGGGCATAGTTATTTTTAAAAAACCCCACGTCGACTACAAAGTGTGATGGGAGGGAGACACTAATAATTTTTGCGATAAGAAAAATTCACATTATCGTGACAAGATTTTTTATTCTTTATAGAGAGGACCCTTATTTATGGCATACTAGCAGACACAATTTTTCTGCCGTGCTTTCTTCTTTTGAACCTCTTTCTTATATTTTTTTCTATGAATATTATTTCGAAATATTATCTTATCAGTTGCGTGCGACTGTAAATTTACTGATAAACAATGTAAGTATTGTTGACCATTATGTGTATACAATATCTAATGTATGCGAAAAAATATTAAGCAAAAATATATTTGAGGTTGTAAATACTTTTCATACTTTTACAAGATATCCCATTTCAAAAATGGAAGATATCAAAAAACAAGAAGGTTGTCTGTCAAATTTTACAAGGCGTGACGTTTCACCCATTTGTAATTTTCATAAAAATTGTTGCCGACTGCGTTGTGACAAATTCGTGAAGTAGAGTACATAGTACGTATGGATGCATAAGTTTTGGTAGAAGATGTCGGAAAAAGAAAGTAAAAGAGTGCAGGTAGTGGGGGTTCGGTAGTGATGGTAGACAAGTCTGCATCCAGCCGGCATAAGCCGTACCGCCCCACTGAGCTGCAGGACGAGCCTGCGCCCGATCTTCACAAGCGTTCTAAGGCGCCGGCTGTGCCTTGTAAGACCTTTCGTCTTGTAATTACGATTAGCGAAACAGTTTATCATTTCGTATGGGACTTGCAGGAATCATGCAACATGTATTCACAATGTTTTAATGTGTATTGGTGAATTTATCTATTTGTAGTATGATGCAATTTGTACATATAGGCAGTAAATTTATAAAAAAAATGTAAATAAAATACAATATAAAAGGAAAATAGAACTAATAAGCAATTTTGCTAGGCGATAAGATCGTTGTCATATAAAAAGTGAAAATTTATATAGTCCCGATGTTTAACATTTTTAGATTCATGCCATAAAGCATTCCAATCATACATTGTTACACGTTTAATTTAAATAACTTCTACTTTCTACTTCTTCATCTTCTACTGCTAAAAGATAAAATCTACCTTCTTACCCACTATGGAAGACTAAAATTAACCGTTATAAGAAGTTTCTTTTAATTTTAGCACTTACTGAAGAGTTAAAAGGTATCACTGTCCGCGAGACGCCTACCCTCGGGAGCGAATGGAATGCGAGCGCAGTAAGCATAATTTTAAACATTCTTGCTAGTTTCATCTCACTTAAAAAAAAATCAGTCGTACTCGTACACCGCTAAGTATTTTCATTTCCACTATTCGGATGCTACCTGTAGGTTTTAGCAATTCACAATATCAAGCAAATAATATTATCAGAAGTCTATGACGTCCTACAGGTCTTCCTAGCATGGCTATGGGAAGTGTTTTCATCAATAATTTATATTTTATTTACAGCAATGTCCTCTGATACACAAATGCATCTTTCAAAGAATATATCTTCAAGTGGCAAGAGACGAGGTTCGTCCCCTGACGCAATGGAATCTATAGAAATCAAGGTTAGATTCTTTATTTTTACTTAATAATACTGAAATCAAGGTAAAACTAAATAGGAATACTTGCGGCCATCCTATCAAGCAGTTACTACCTTTTAAAATGTTTAATTTGACAGTAATATTTGGTATCCTTAACTTAGATATACAATAATCTGATAACTAGATGCTTAGTCTCACTCCAAAAGTGCCCGCAGCAAAAGTCTGCCCATCGCTTCAGTTAAGTAGAATTTTCATTCATCATGTCGCTCGCTACGTGTCATAGTGACATAGTAGTACGCTCATCCTTTTCATTTTATACCCTTTAAGTGTCACGTTAAGGTCCAAATTTAAATGAAATATTTTACGTTTTTATTGTAACAATATATACGTATTTGTCGTTAGGCTCGGAAATCTAGTTTGTTTATTGTTGATCTAAGCCATTAAAGTAAAAAAATGAAATATCACATTTGTTTAATTCATGATTGCGTGTTCGGAGAATATGATAAGCCTTCGGGCAATGTTGCAATTTATGTTGTGGGCATGCCTTTTTTCTAAAAAATGGGTTCCGCTGTAAAATTTCACAATACACCTGAAATTTAATTAGAATCAGGTATGAATTTAATAGGCATTTATGATATAAATAATAATAAATAAAATCTTTATTTCACCATAAAAAATATTTTTTTTCTTACAAACATTATTAGAAAAAAGAAAGAAAGAAAGATTATAAGAGATATAAGATTATAAGATATTAAATTATTTTAGTTTGAATTGTTTTGCCTTATATTATTCATTGTCAACTATTCGCAGCATCTGCTGCTGATCTAAGTTAATAATCTGTATTTCAGCAGTCAGCGCCCTTTACATGATAAATAAAAATTAAGCACTTGAGCGAAATTGTCTATAGGACTAAGAAGGTTGGCAAATACATTCATCTTGTCTAGAGAAAGAGTATATTGGATAAGACCTATAGTAATAATCTCCATCATCAGCCCATAACGTTCAACTGCAGGGCTTCCCGCAAAGCATAGCTATGGTAAGTAAGTTCGGGCCATAACCCACCATGCAGGCCCAATGTGGATTCATCATCAGCTCATTAAATGTTCCACCGAGGGGCACGAGCATACCTGTATAGGGTGATTAGGCCTTAGTCGTCCACGGGGACCCAGTGACCAATGATGTAAAAAAGTATAGATTCGTGATAATATGCCAAATTCGTTACGTAGCGATCTAAGCTCACCGCTAAGCCCTCAATCATAAAAATCATTTTTCCCTTTTGTGCAATATACATTATCGCTCTAGTAAGTAGGTATTATGTTGACTGTATAAGGGGAAAAGCGGAATTCTAAAACAGTGAAATTCTATCACGCTATGGCGTTTTAAAAATACGATAAATTGTAGACGGCGCATTAACATACGTTTGTCATTCCAGAAAGATAGCCCGCGTCGCTGCCACAGCCGATTCCCGTAAAAGTTGAAACAGTCATCTCCGAGGTGTCTAGTATTGAAGCGGCTGAGAAGTTGGACAAGCGAGCAGACGAAGACAGCATAACTGAAGAAGTAAGAGTTGCGGACTTCCGAAGCGGTTAAAGAACATTCAGAATGGGTACGGATTTGTTTATAAGTTTTGTCGCTAGGTGCTCAAAATTCACATGAAGTATTTATTCATTTACAATGTAAACTTAAAATGCAGCTAAGTTTGTGTTTGTACTGTTCAATATACGACAAGAAGGTGTTGAAAATAAGTAATGTTCTTGGAATCCGAAGAAGTTTCTACGTCATTTGTTTGTGTGGTTTACAGATTTTAACTCTTCTGTTTTTGTAGCAAAATATTTAATTTAAGCGCGGTAGCCCGCACGCTAGTGTCAATACGAGTAACAGCTTGTATTAATTATTCAGATGTACCCAATATTAAATCATTTGTCCCTCAATTTTCGCATTATTTACCACGATAATGCTGACGTGTTAATATAGTAATACTGTTTTAAGAGATGGCGGAAACCACTCTGATGCTTGTTATTTGTTGTAGTCCGACGATGAAGAGGCGGGCGGGCTGCCGCGCAGTGAATCGCGCGCGTCCCGGGTGTCGCGCGCGGTGCGACAGCTGTTCTGTTGCGGCGTCGCGCACCACGCACCCTCCGAAGAGGCGATCCCCAACCGCGAATACAGTGCCATTTAAACCTAAATACGCTCGTCACCGTCGGCGTAGTGCTTGTGTACCAACATGCCGGGGAGCTGGCCATCTCTGAACGTCTCACAATAGCCAACCCTGTTGTGGCAATCACTCGGATGCAATTGTTCAGCTGATAGGCGAGCTCACTGATCATTTTTTATGTTGTACGCATGAATGTTATTATACATGTTTATGATATTTATTTGTAAGTGAACAAGCATCTTTTGAATGGAGTCGATAATAATGATTTGCTGGACAACTGCTAGCAACTGTTGTGCCCCACAACTTAAATGGTTTGGCAAACCCCGGTGGCGTTTGGGGATGGCCAGCTAAAACGGTACTGTGTATGAAGTCTGCGCGTGTATCTAGTTGTGTACATAAAATTGTCTTATAATAATTATGTTATTTTTCTTTATTTGAAACACCGTGCGTACTGCTTTAGATAATGTTGAAATGAACTGTTTGGTATGACTAATATAAGTATTTAAAGTGAAAAGTTTTATCTTTATTTACCCTTATATCATACATATTACAAGTAGATATTCCTTTGAATGTAAAAGCTCCTTTAAATGTAGGAGATAATAAAGAGCTTTTATCAATACAAATGGATACTCACAGATATACGTATATTTATTACTGCTTCACAGTTTATTTTATTCGAGTAAGAACTATATTGAAAATTATATACTGTACATAATTATTGCCTTATAATAAGAGGAAAACGACTTAAACGATTAAAAAGCTTCTTGATAAGAAACCGGACAACAGCGGACGACAAAGGGCGTAAGTACTCATTCGATCCGGCAATTGCGAGCCCATGGTGGGTGTTTTCGATTAAAATCGTAAGATAGAGGCCAGGACTAAAAGCTAACGAATCATGGAGGGGCCCGAGAGATAATATACCTCGGTTACCATACCCGTAACCATGTTGCGGGAGTTTACCAAGTTGCGCCAGCCATTAATCATCTTTATTTAGGACACGAAATGAATTGGATACATTCACACAAATATAACTAAAATGAATATTTATTGAAACGGAAAAATTTAAAAATACTTAAGATTTCTTGTTTCAGGCGGATTCCACATCAACAACTAAAAGAAAGAAATATCTTGGCAAGATAATGAATACCGGCTACAGGTACTCATAAGAAATTTTGATAAAGTTGTTATAATATGCAAATCCCGGTCCTGAGACGATCTTTCGAAAGTCGTCAATCCATCTTGCCAAGACGCGGTCTCTACTCGTCTGGCCCGACGGACATAGGTTCTACAATATACAGGACGGCCCGCTGCCAATCAACATGCTGATCCGATGAGCTATGTTCGTAATTTTAGTCCTCTTACCTTAATAACATAATTTCTAGATTTTATAATTTCTAGATGAACATATATATATATATATATACGAGTTAATGGGGAAAATACATGTAAGTGAACAAAACTTTTACTTAACTTTATTCAACCGAACTGTTACTACTAATAAGCTCGGCGCTCAGTTCGAACCGAACTATTGCAACTAAAAAGTTGCAGTAAACGGACCGGTCAACCGAACTAGCAACCGGACTTCTGCTACTAGAGGGATTTCAGACATGTGTACTAATCACGCGGTCAGTGTCCATGTTTCAAGCCCTCTAGTTGCAGTAGACCGGTTGTTAGTTCGGTTGACCGGACTACTGCAACTTTTAGTTGCAATACTTCGGCTCGAACTGAGCACCGGACTGTTGCTACTTATTTAGTTGTAACAGTTCGGTTAATAAACGATATTATATTTCATTTGTATACTAGCATGTATTTACCGCATTTACTCGTATAATTATGTCGGAGATGTCCGATTTACTTTATTTAATACTTTTCAGTGGACAATATTTTTCATAAGTTCAATAAATTCATAAGTTGTTCACAACAGAACCTCTTGGTTATGTATGGTCCCCTAGTACTTTTTTCCAAATCATTTTAATAATCCTAAGAGTAAGTAATACTCATGTAAAATGTTGCCAAGACGACAACGTCATAGGGCTTGCCTTAAGAAAAGATGTCTGATCTCAAGTAGAGCCAAGCTTCTGAATCTAAACGGCTTAACTCTATCGAACCGTAGTAATGCGGTAAATAATGCTAGTAAACAAATAAAATATAATAATATAAAATCGATGATTACCCAAACTAAGCATTTAGCCTGTAATATGAGTATTAAACAACGGATAAACATACTTATATACGTTTGTTTTTGTAAATACATACATATTATACATACAAAACGACCAATACAAAGCATGATCATGAACCCGGAATCCTTGGTTTAGTAGCCGACGTCTAAATCATTATACACTTGAGTGAATATAACAAATATTATTAATTTTATTTAATTACCATTATTTATTAAATGTCTTTCAGAGTGTTAAGGCAAAAAGCCAAGCGTCAATTTTGGAGCGGAAAGCCTCAGTGGGTCCGTGCTTTCGGCCCAACACTTTATATGGAGGCCCTTCAGGCATTTCGGTATGCGTACCCAAAGTAAGTTCAGTATCCGTATATATTAGGTATAACCCTCCACATAAATTAGGTTTAGGGTTTAATTTTGGAGTTTTATCTACCTACTTATTCTTTACCCTTATATTGAATACCCAACATGAGTTGATAACATTCAGCTAATACCTATTTACTGCAAAAAAAATATTAACCAGTTCTATATACACAAAGATGCAGTTTGAGGTTTTTTATTTTTCATCATCATCATTATCATCGGCTCATTAAACGTCCCCACCGAGAGGCACGAGCCTACCCATATAGGGTGATTAGGCCTTAGTCGTCTACGCGGGCCCAGTGCGGATTTGACGACTTCACACACAACCTTTGAATCTCTTCGCAGGCGTGCATGAAGGTTTCCTCACGATGTTTTCCTACACCGTAAGAGCGTCGGATAACGTAACGTAACGTTAGGTTTGGCAAGATATTTTTAAATTAATTGGACCACGGAACTCTCTAAAGGTGCTGTGGTCCAACTAATTTGGACAAAGGCCCCCAGTAATAGTGTTGCCAGGTCCGCTTTCTTTTAAATCGGTACGCGAGGCCGTAACAATAAAAAATGTGATGTGACGCTGATGACGTGCCATTTTGAATATGACAGTGATATAATTAAAAGAAGTTACGTAGCGTAAATATATATTTTTAATGAAACATCTGATTTCCTTATTTAATTTATCGGGACATTTAGGGTCCCGATCGGGACGCATCCTCAGACCCCTGAGAATCGGGACGTCCCGCGCAAATTGGGACACCTGGCAACACTACCCAGTAAAGACCCGTGACCCAACTGGTTGGCCCACGGTCCCGCACTGTTTTACAGGACAAACCTTTTGTGGTCGTCTTGGCAACATTTTACATGAAATGTTTTTGGTGGGATTTCAGTTCTTTTTGGAAGTTGCTGGGCAGTTGTTTACTGTTTAATTTTTTCTTAGGTACTTCTTGATAAGTTTTAGTTACTATCTACAGTCCCATGTAAACTTTCATGTCCTAATTTATAAAAAGTGGTGAAACGACTTATAAACTTCTACCCCCTATTTCAGGGGATGGGATACAAAAGTTATTTGTTATATATTTAACCTAGTTTACATACCAAATTATTTTATTTTCGTCCTTTTTTTTATCAATAAAATTACATCTACAGACTCATGGTCCGTACTCTTTTTAGTTTAAGATTATTTTGTAATTTAATTATTATAATATTATTTTAGTGCTCCGCGCATGGGGCAAAAGAATTGGTTAAATTGGCATATTTTAGGTATCAACAAACCTAAAGTATTAAAGCTATTCAATTGAGACTTTATATGTTTAATGAGTCTATTACTTACATTATATCCTGAGAATATGAACTCTCAGGTACATCAGAAACAAACTCTATGAGAGTTTATAAAAACGGCGAAACACTTTGAGAAAAGGTAGGTAGTGCTCATGCGCTTCGCTTGGCATGTCTTGATAACTTGTTTTTAAATTTCAGAAATCTATAAGAAACCTAAAAGAGCAGTTTAACCCGATGCCATCTGTTATCAATATTAACGTTTCAAAGGTACTGATATTCGCGTACGAGATCTACAATAATAAAACAATTTTTTTTAAATGTATTTTCATAAGTCATGAACCTAATCCAAAATAGTACACTTTTCATACTTACCATTATTTATTGCAGAAAGTGATTGTAAGATCTATTTCACAAGTTGATCATAACCCAAAGAAGGTGCCAATAAATCAAAATAAAGGAGTATTGAAGGTAAAATACTAGTCTTCTTGCTTTGATACCTAATAAAGTACTAGCTTTTACCTGCGGCTTCGCTCGCGTTAATTTTCAGTGTAACACTTTTAAAAAGAAACAAAGTATCCTAAGTATGTTACTCTCCATCTCTACCAACTATCTCCACTTAAGAAATCAGTTGGGCTGAATTTTCATTCATAATAACGTCACTCGATACATGTCATAATGACATAGTAGTGAGCTCGTGATTTTAAATTTGTACCCTTTCAATGACGGGTTATTGTCAAATTTGAATGAATTTCTATGTTATAAATACATAATAACTATACGTATGTGTCATGCGGCTCGTAAATTTTTTGGTCGAAGTTTCTTCGTGATTGTAGTTAGTTAATTGTTTATCTAAGGGATTAATTAATGTATTTTATACTTGTACAATTTAAATTTCTTAACTTTTATAAATACGTAAAACTATGATTTCAGATTGATTCCGACCACCATCAACTCAAGCTTTTTGGGGTTCTCCGAGGAAAATTGGACAATATGGGGTGTAAAATAAGAAACCTCCTTAATATCTGATTCTACTCGAATTATTTTGAAGAAATTGTATTTTGAAAAGTGAATGAAACTTGTTTATTCTTATTTACAAATATATTTTTGGCCTTGTAGATTGTTGTCATATGTGACTTACATAGCACATCATATTTTAAAATAAACAAGGGTAATATTAACATACAACCAACTTTTTATACATCCATGCTGACACCATATTTTTTTACATAGATCCATTTTTACATTATGTGCCAGGAATACAAATATACTTAAATGAATTTAAAACATATTGATATATTTTCCAAACTCAATTTTATAGTTAAAAAAAATCGGGCTTAAAATCATTATTACTGATTTTCATATTCTTCTCCAGAAGTACCTTAGATTGTATTTTTTACTCCGTAAATTCATTTTATTGAAACTCATGAACTAGAGGATACTAATTTTGCATAAAACATGTTTTGACATCTTGATATGAAGAACTTAAAAAACTTCAAGTACGCTTCTCTTTCAAGACGATGCCTAGGCTTTATTATGATTGAGGCGCACGCCACGGCAGGCTGTCCAGTTCACCGGCATCTAACGCGTGATGTTAGTCACGCAGTTCTCATCGGCCACTTCTCACTTTATGCGTCTCATTTTGAAGGTTTATTACGTTACATGATTTGGTTGCAATTACTCTTTGTAGGGGGTTTCATTATCATCTCCCGTTCTACTATGGCCCAATTAATTAAATCTGGATTTCCCATCTCAAGTTTTCCTAACCAAGGTCGAAATTGAATGATTGTGAAAAGCCATTATTGTTCATCATCCGTGTAGATAGGTACTGCTAGGTCTAGACGCAAGGGTCCTTGGCGCGGTGTCGCAGCTCCCGTTCGATGGCGAGGCTGCGCGGCACTCGGCACTGGGCGCACGGCGGGCCGCGCTCAGGCATCTGGTGCGTGAGGTTGGTCGCGCGCGCCGCGTCGTACTCCACGTCACGCGGCCGCCAGCACAGCTCCGTCGAGCCGCACTTGCACGTCATCTCGCGGCAAATCTGACAATGAAAGTATATTTATTTATTTTGTAAGACAACCAACAGCGTGTTTAAAAATAACTTCACAATATTTATCTACATCAGTATGGCCAGTAACAGGTTTTCCTATGTATGTAAACATTAGTAGATTCTGTGTAAGTTAATGGTAACTCTCTCTCTCTTCAACCTATCGCAGTCCACTGCTGAACATAGGTCTCCCCCATTTTGCGCCAAATATCCCGGTCCTCCACTGAGTATGAGTAACTAAAATCAGTAAAAATTTAAACATTTAATCAATAGTTGATTGATTACTAATAAGAATTATTATATTGAAGCTGAAACCGTTTTTTAAATCCATAAATGGACCCTTTACTTATATAACAGACAGATACAGCTTGTAAATATCAAATACAAAATCTATATACATAAACAGCCAATCGTGCATGCAGATGCAATACAAGGCACATTAAATACATGATATAAGTACGCAAAAACTGAAATATACATATAAAGACACTGATATATTCATTTATATCGTCGCGTGCAAAGCTGTGTACGAGTGTACCGGTTACCTTTATCCTCTTTTCGGAAAGTTTACCTCCTGGGCATGAGTTGTCGTGGCTGATCTGGAGGTCTTTGAATAGGCATCAGAGGCAGACTGGTCGCAGCAGGGAAAATAAGGCTAGATGAGACTTTTTGGGTGGTTAGGACATTGATTACCTTTGTGGATCAGCCCAAACGATGGCCCATCCGACATCGTGCCCGGTGTGCCCTTGCAGCTGCACGCCGAAGGATCGAATTATGCTTTCTAGGCCGCTAGATTTTGAATGTGTGTTTGCCTTCGACACACTAAGAAGAAGGCAGAGGCGGAAGTAGCAACTACTTTCCGATGTGAGAGTAGACACTAGTGTTGCCAGTTCCGATTTTCAGGGGTTCCTATTTTCAAAAGTTCCGATTGGGACGCTAAATGTCCCGATTAATTAAAGAAGAAAATTGGATGTTTCATTAAAAAAAGAAATTTTTACGCTATGTAACTTCTACTAATTACACCACTGTCAAATGCAACCTTAAATCCCGTAATAATTTTTTGGCCTCGTGTCCCGATTTAAAGCTCATCGGACCTGGCAACATTGGTAGACACAAAGACACCACTCGCGGCAGTCGCATATACTAACCGATGCGAGATACTCGTCGCGGCAGACGTCTGAGCACTCGCAGGTCCAGTTGACTGGCGGCACGCACGGCACGGTGGGCGGCGTGTAGCACGTGCCCGGATGCGTGCAGCAACTCGGGCAGCAGCACTGTGTGCACATTGTATATACCTGCCAAGATGTCACATTTGTATAAATATAAATAAATATCCATTGACATTCACACAGCGGCATCTAGTTCCAAGTTATGCGTGAAGCCTGTATTATGGGTACTAAACAACGGATAAACATACTTATATCATTTTTTTTTTGTAAATACATACATATTATACATACAAAATACCCAGACCATTACAAACAGACATGTTCATGCACACAAATGTTTGTGCTGCCCGGGGATCGAACCCGGAACCCTTGGTGTTGCAGTCGACGTCTCAACCGCAACACCAAATGGGTCGTCAAAGTAGGTATGGAATCGTTTTTCGCGTTTCGCTTCACTGCCATCTTGTCTTATACGTTTCAAATGAATTCATGTTTAGAAACAATGTTGTTTCTCGACTGTGTAGTTCCTATAATAGAAATAAGCGATAACGCCATTATCTACATTGATTATGTCCGAGAATAGTAGTGAAATCCAATTCTTAAAATGTTGTATTCGTAAGAAACATCACTAGAATAGAGTTAGACTTCATTCTAGAGAATTTGCTTTTGCACAACAAGATGCCTTTTCTAAAGCTTTGGTCGCTTTATGGCACAAATAGGTGATATACCGTCATAGTATGAGGTAAAGTTTTAAAAGTACGAGTACCTGTGCCCTAATTTTAAAGTTCTTGTAGAGAGCGGATAGTCAAGTTAAAGACAGGTGGAACAATAAAAAGATGTTAAATTTTGTAAATTAATCCTTACCAGCCAAATAGCTCGGCAGATTTCATTTCTGACATACGGAAGACAGTTACACAGTAAGCAGTTCTCGAATTTAGTAAGTTCAGGAATCCCTAAGTTTTTCTCTATTCCAGACGGTCCTAAAAGTACCTGTGAAATAAAATAATAAAATTAGCAATTTCGTAGAGATAGATAGATAAACTTAGATAAATAATAAACTAACTAACAGATGCACAGTCTCACTCAAGTAGTGTTCGCGGCAAAATATTGCCCATCGCGACAGTTGGGCAGAATTTTCATACACAATCATGTCGCTGGCTACATGTCATAATGAATTTTTTTTTTATTTGGGATAATAAACAGCATCACAATCTGTCCTTATAATTAGGGTAAGTTACAAAATTATTTATTGTGACACCTACACCATTATCCACGACTTATTTATAGTGTTACTCGTTTATACCTATAATAATAATAGCATTTTCAACATATAACATTCAATCTGTTCAAATCTTATGCTGTTAAGTTATTAAGGATACCTATAGCCTTCCTCATGAAATCAGTTTCCCCGTCAGCAAATATATCTAAGTCCATGAAAAAGGAAAAATGACAAAGTAGTGTGTTTCTGCTTTTGATTGTGTACCCTTTCAATGTTGCGTTATGTCAAAATTTAAATAAATATTTGTATGTAAATATAAATGCAACAAAAACTATACGTATGTGTCGTGCGGCTCGGACATTTTTGGTTGACGTTTCTTCGTGATTGCGCATCTAGTTTGTTAATTATTTAATTAAGTAGAAAAAACATTTAATTGCACTATTAGACATACGTACATGCATAGTTCGCATAACTAAACGTATTTATAGAGGTGAACAATTGTTTATCAGAGGACTTAATGAAAAGTTTAGCTGCACAGTACGTTCACAGAACGACCTAGGACTGGGTGGTAAATAAGAAGGAATATTGTGGAATCTCCATATCATAAAATGTGAGATGACGGTCTCCCTTGAGAAATGTATGATTTTCACGCGGACCGAACTCTAGCAGTTAACATCAATCGGTCACGCTAAATTGTCGGTCAATCTGGTTAAGAGTCAGCCCATATCTGATGGCAGATATTTAAATAAATAATTAAAGCGTTGTCCTACCTCGCTAGCAAAGTACTGACAGTCAGGCGCGCAAGTACCAAGGCTGTCGACGTAAGCACATTGCACGACGTCCTTCGCACCTTGGAGCCCTTTGACCACGTTGATGGCCGTCCGCGCCACGGCGTACGCTCCGGCCAGACACGCCGTCTCCGTACTACACCCCTTGGCGGCACTCACGGCTTCACTGCCACTCATTATGCACGAGGTGACGCACTCGATCTGAATGCAATGTGTTTATACTGTATTAAAACTGAGAGCCATCAAAATTGCCATGTTGCCCTAGAATATTCATTAAGGGCCAAGAAAAACAATACTTTGAAACGACCTATTGGTGTAACGGTTGAGAAAATGGTTATTACACCGAGAGATCCGGGTTCGGTCGCCGGGCAGTACAGACAATTGTGTATATGTTTTTTTTGTATTGGTCGGATATTTTATGTATATCATGTATGTATTTACAAAAAAAATGTTGATCAAATGGTAAGTCGGTTCCCATCCATTTGCGGTGAGCACCACTTGCCCGGTGGAGCTGTAAGGCCATCTGCGACCAACAGTAGACAGTTTAAAAGGGCACAGTACCTACAAGGTTCATTGAAGCTGGTTAAATTAGGGCCAGATAGCACTGTGTGAATGTAGGTGGATATTGAAGTTTTGAGCGTTCTTTAGTATTCAAAAGCAACACTTTTGACACATTACATCCCTACATTCGAAGTGTAATCAAATGCTTCCAAAAGCCTTAGATTACCACGTACCTGCTCCTGAGTCATAGTACAAGGGTGCACCGCAGCAGACAGCACCGGGACCATCGT
>PQWD01011385.1:0-35660 GCA_019425675.1 Leucinodes orbonalis
TATCTAATTTGATCGGCGGTGTCTTTGCTGCTAACAAATTAAACCACTTTAGCGTATCTGTTAATGAAATAAAAAGCGTATAAACAATCCATAATTAAGTGACTTTAAAACGATTTAGACTTGTAAAGATTTTGTTTACTTTACATTTGTTTAGACTTTTAGGTATTCGTACTTAAATGGGTTTTCGTCACGTAAGAAAATATTAACATGGGCTAATCTCAGTATTACAATGCTAAGTTAAAAAAATAGATAACAAAAGCCAGTGCGGCGGCTGAGATTGCTCGCTATCTGCGCGCGCGCACCGCAGTAAAAGCTCATTGTAACTCGAGCCTCAAATACGAAATTGAATAATGCTGACCTATCCCGCGACCGCCTTGCCCATAAATCACCGAGATATTTATGTCCCTCGCCCCCCGGTTACACACCGCACACCCTCCTGCGCCCGAGCTTCATTCGCGTCCTGGGATATAAAATATTAAATAAAAACATACATAAAATGCTAAGTAATTCCGATTGGAATCAGAGGAGCACAGCATGCTGCGCTCGCATCTATTCTGCAGTTTGTCGGGTTCGTGCGCTGAACTGAGATTTTTGTTTAAACACTTATTTTTCATTAACCCGTCTTATAATTCCCCACCAAATATCATTTTGCATTATATGGGCATGAAATACAACTAAGTATCTATATTCTAAAAAAATGACAGCTAATATCAAAATATTATATTATAAATTACTACAACAGCAAGTTCGAAACTAAAGTGAATAAATCCGAAACTGTCACCACACAGGTTACGCAACGCAATGAACATCCATAGGAAAGGCATAACACATTTATCTTTGAACCATCTCGGCTTGTAACGTACCGCTTCCCGTGCGCATTAACTTAACTTATATTCTCTCTTATTTATGAGAAATAAATAATACTATTAGACGGAGATACCGATTCCTGATAAAAAGTGGGACCGAGTTAAAATGGGAGGCACGGCGGAGGCAGAAAGAAAGTAATGGAGGCGCATCGAACCGGTTTGAAGATTTTTACGAATGCAAGGCTGCCCGGCTCGGCTTGGGCTATGTGCTGCGCCCGCGGCCAACACATAACATACAACCGTCGGCGGATTCGCGCCGGTCTTTCTTCCACGCACACACCTGCAGCCGATAGCCCGTACAGCCCATCTTTAACCAATTATTATCTCCATATAACTGGATTCCTCGTAAAGGCACACTAGGCTTTTAAAATATTTGCTGTGCAAATCTGTTCGTACCTACTCATAAAACAAGTCATTGTTTGCTATGAGTGAGTAAACAATAGTATTTTAAAGGAGCGACCACTATTTCAGTATTTAGGTTGACAAAGATTGAAATATTGTGTTGTGACGACATATTAAGCCGGGTTCGAATTGCTCTAGTTCATAGTGAGTAAACACCTTGTACCTACTGAATCCTAAATCGAGTATAATTTACAAAACAGTGGATTGACATTGCACTAAGCCAACAGAAATAGCGGTATCCTAAAATAACACATGAATCTTGATCAAAACAGCTTCGGCGGATTTATAACCTTTGACACCGTTTACTGATTATATGAATATGATAATATAAATACTCGTTGTCCTGAAACATCTTTCACCTAGATGAAAACATATTGGCTGCAATTGATGCATAGGTAATACATTTAATGAATTCTTAGCACATGAGAAATTCATATAGATACCAGTTGTTAAAATCACGTATTGTATACACAGTATAAAATAGAGAATAACACCTACACTGATATTATACATTTATACATAATTAATTTAAATAAACTGGCCAATGGTACTCGCACGAGTACATATCACTGTAGTTTGGTTTATGCCTACCGGGCAAATGAGCCACAATGGTGACGGTCCATACATATAGGTAGTATAGTATTATTTCTTGGGTCATCTTTACGGAAAAGGAATTTATATTTTATTAGTTCAAATTGACGCGTATCGTAACGCTTATTAAAACAGCTAATAAAATTAGGTAATTTATTTATTTTTTATTACTTGCACCTAAATTTCATCTCTATTTTTGATTTGTCATATGTTGCGAGTATCATTAGAGATTGTGGTACCAATGCCAACTAACAACAAAAATATTGTCATATTAATTTGTACACCACATTTCATGGTTAATATGTTAAGTCAAAATATTGATTGAACACCACATGATATACAAGCTTAGCTTTGCATAATAATGAACTCTTTTTATCTTTAGGCATTGCTGTTTCGTGTGAACTAGTATTTTTTTAATATATTAATATTTTCACATTAGATACAAAACCTTTAAAATTAATTTAGTACTAATAGCGCCATTAATCCGGATAATTTTACTTACAATTGCGCAAATCAGTGTTCTCAAGGTGTTCCCAAAAATGATCGATGCAATTTCCTTCTATAGGTATCAAAAATCATGAATCACCACAGGACATACCTACGTACATAGTTTACGTATTATACGGAGACTGTGATATAAGTAAAAATACTACGTGTTAAAAGGGGATTTACTTAACAAAGAACCATATTTTTGTATCCTATTCAACCTAACACAGTCCACTGCTGGACATAGGTCTCCCCATTTTGCGCCAGACATCCCGGTCCTCCGCCTAACTAACCTAGCTTGTCCTAACTAAACTGGGAAAATCGCAGTGTCTTTTTCTGTGTGGTCTCCCCCAGCGACCGTAAGCAACTCAGACCATTGCAGTGACCATGTTGCGAAATATTTTTCAAAGATTTAAAGAACCTGGGTTGGATATCAATTTGAAAATATATTATTTACATGTGAATTCATTACAGTAAATATGAAAACAGTGGTTGCACAGGATAGAGACTGGTAGACGTTTTTCATTCAGAAGCCAAGACCAACTAACTAGCTAACCCTTAAAGATAGTAATTAGTATTCTCATGAAGTTAGATTCTTTATACTTCGGCGAACACATGATTATAACATTGGTCTTAACTATATATATATATATATAGAAGAAGAGAAGAGACGTGCTCTAAGATGGAGCGAGCTTGCCCAGAAAAGCCTATTCACTCGTTTTTTTAATGCCAGGGGGTTGTAAGTGGCCGGAAACACAGACGCAGGGAGGTCATTCCATTCCCTAGCAGTACGCATAATAAAAGAAGACGCAAAACGCTTAGTCCGAATGCGGGGAACGTCAACTACAAACGGATGAAATTTTGCAGTTCGCCTTGATAACCTATGGGTGAAAGGGTGATATATTTTTTAAATTGAAACACCAACTTGCAACGTCTCTGTGTAAGGCCTACGTATTATTGGTATTCAGAGGTCATTGACCATCCGACAAACAACGATGCATGCAAACAAGATGATAGTTACCTTAAGCTTAAATATCGGAATAAGCATGTACCTGTTGTAAGGTCGCATCTGTATCTTATAAACTTAAGGATGCTGAAGGGGAAGTTACTAATTGAATAATGACACATTCTATATATATATATGAACTATACTGCTAACAAATAAGTCACTAGGGGAGGCCTTCATTCAGCAGCAGTCTTAAGATGTAATGATACTGATAATAAAAATATTGTTCAAGAGTTACATCAATACCTAGGAATCTAATATTTATATAATTTATAAGGATTACAGAACATTATAAAAAATTACCTACGTTGTTTTTATAAATTATATTTTTACCAATACAAGGTTCATTTGACGTGCACTTTTGCACCACTCATATTTAATCATGTTTAATATTCAAATTATGCGTTACATTATAACCCCCTAATACTCACGACCCTTAAATACGACTAGTATATGATAACCATTAAAAATATGTAACTAATGCCTACTTATGAACTGCTAGTACTAATTGACGAACATTGATGAGTTCATGTGCAAATATATTAGTATTCAGCAGTCTAAATAAGGATAGTAAATAGAAATTCATATTCTAATAAGCGTGCATCTTTGACGCAAGCCACTACCTATGCACACACATTACTTGTGTGCCTACCTACTTAACTGTGCGCAAGCCGTACCTCATAATAATCTTAATAAACTAACCTACCCTGACAGAGATCTTATGAGTAAATCTTTATTTTAAAATTGTAAATATATAATAATGTTTTATTAAACTATTTTCAACTTTTCATAATGAAGCTCTATTTATGAATAAATCAGTCAAATAATGATACCGAATCATTTAAAAACGTAATATCACACATGACTTTTTGCACCTTTCTCGAATATCATGCATACTACCTGCACATTATATTGCAATGTACTTAATTAACAGTGCTGAATGTATGACAGTGTTACGATATGAGTAATGCATAGCCGTTAGCACTTTGGCAACCCTTTGAATAGTGGATTGTAAAATAATAATATCTATACACATACACAAAGATAGATATGGCAGTAATATAACTACAAACAAAAATATGAACATAGAATGAGAATGTTATGAAGCTTATGAATCATCTTCACAATATTATTCAGATACCGGGGGGTTACCGCCACATCTTAGAACAGTAGTAATATAATGATACTTCAGCATTTTTATACCAGAAAAGGCGAAGTTATTTATTGTAATTCTGTTTTAAGAGATGGCGATAAAGCCCCAGGTAACTTCGAAATTAAAATAAATCGAATTATACAATAACATATAGCATAGCTTCGTTAGAATATATACCAGCTTCGTTGCATACTCAGTGCCAGTGTATGTCTACTTAAGAACTTATTCCCAAACAATATATTTTCTATTGTGTCTGGATTCCTAGCGGTCAGTGGGTTAAATAGTAAACGGAATCAAGAAAAATAAAAAGGAAATCTTATAAATCTTCATCATAAGAAAATTTGAATTATACTTATATCACCACTCTTTGCTTACGCTTTAAGCACTTGTAAATCAAAATACATTAGAATTCCTCGTTAGCCCGGTTGGTAAAAATAGCCACTGAAATAGTAAACGGATGGAAACTTGAATTTTACCTGCGATGATAACTGTCGTCGGGAACTTTTCTTAAAATTACAAATATTAAACAAAAATACTTGTAAGTAATATCTACTTATATTTATGTGTCCATCCGTACTACTACCACTGTCTAATATAGTCACTAAGTTAGGGACTAAATAACGCAATAGTTCAAAATATTACTGTTATTTTATTTTTACACGCAAAAATGTACAGAAAAATTTAGATCTCAAAAGTCGCACTAAACATAGAAAATAAGCCAAGTGATAAAGATGTAGTAATTTAATTTATAAAATGTTTTTAGCTTCTCTGATAATGAATTAACCCTCAACAATGAGTTTCCCGTAAGTACAACGCATGATAGAAAATGCCTTCAACACCAACTTTTATGACGGTCATATATTTGCCGAAACTGGCATCAGTATTGAAAAGAATTCATCATTCATCCATTAGTCACAGAGCCAAAATATTTGTTGACAATGCCTACATAATTGCAGTGCTACAATCGGAAACACTAGCTACGAAGCTACCGTAACGCCCGCAATTTGTTACCATTGTTCCACAGGCGTAATGTTTACATCGACAATTGTCCCTACCCGCGCACTAAGGAGCTGTTTTCAAAACAGAGAACAACACTCGCAACATCCAACCATTGTTTCCGAGGCAACTACCAACTATAATGGGGCTATATTCATCACTTCTCCAGAAACTTTGGATACTTTAAGCGCACTTCACTACGAGACACCGATCGAGATCCGCAGTAAACTTATCATTAATGAACTCACCTGGGTCATGAGCCGGTCTGCACCGGTGCCTTCGTCGTCTTTAAAATCTATGTCCGTATTATAATTAGGCACTAAGTCTTTAAACTTCTCGTGGTCTCTAGTGATGCGGCCCTCCGGGGGTCCGCTGGCGCACTTGTTGATCTCGCTATAGTTAGGCTCGTGCTGGCGGTACACTAGGGGATACACTCGTCGCTGAGGGTGGCGAGGGTTCTTGCCGCGGTTGGGGCCGCACGCCACCGCCGCACCCAGCCACAGTAGCACCAGAGACAGCCTCATCTCGCGGGCATCACTTCACGCGCGCTCGACGCACGACCACCGCGCGCCGCGAATTGAGCGACACTGACAACTGCGGCACGCCGGACCGATCGTCCACCAGTGGGCCCGGCAGCATCCCTCACCGATACCACTACGCCTCGCCACCCGCCTTACATCTCGCCGGGAAATCATATTGTAGCCTTCGCTTTGTCATTGCTCATGCCATTTTTGTTAGACGAGGTTTTGTTTGACCCGAGATAGACAAACGCCTTGTTTTTATATTTTATCAACATGATACAATGTTACAAAGCACCGCCATGCTTGCCGGAAAATTATAGTACGAGATCTGTACTAATACTGTACTGATAAGACAATATTTTTGTTAAATTAGGAATTTATCGTAGTGGACAATCCATAATTCTTACAGAAACAATCATACAATGCGATATTCGCGGTTAACATTTAAAGGCATACACGTACCTATGGATTTACCCAACAATAGTCTTTTATTTTCACACCTAAACAGGTACTTACGCCAACTCGGAAAATGCGTAACCGCAAGTTACATAGTTAAAATACTATTCATATGAAACGTAGCAATATGTAAAAACCATAAACGTGTTCACAAATAAGTGTGAATGAGTCTAATCCAACGTTTAATGCACAACAACAACAGCTTATGTACATAGTAACACGAAAAGATTACAACATGGTCAGTGATCACTGATGATGACACTATATTTCAGTGATGATTATGAAAGAAAAATAGCAAAATACCAGTAAATATTGCTTAATATGGTTTATTATAATTATTACCAATAAATGGAATATAAAATATATTCAAACTAATTCAAATATACTTTTGAGATTTTACAAAAACGTTATATAAAATCTGAAATCTGAGTTATGAAAAATATGTCTTTACTTATTTAGCTTTGACGTGTCAATAATTTGTGTTATACTATTCTAACTTCAATTTAAAAAAAATCAATTCGCCTGCAATCAGGAACAAGTATTTTAAGTGGAATTATATAATTGATTTACAGAAAACAATTTGGCCGTATGTAATTTACAATAGATGGGTATCTTACCTACATGCTATTGCAGCAAAATACTTTTTTTTATCTTTGCAAGTGAAGCATAAAAGACGCCCTACACTCCAATATACTGACAATACCTATGGGCTTAAGTAAAGTGCTTATATACTCGTATTTGAAGCAAAGAAAAATACCTAACATTACATGCGATAGACCTACGTACTCGTATGTCCAACAATTGTTCTAACGGCGGAGTCATCGGCTACTACACCTAGGGTTCCGGGTTCAATCCCCGGGCAGTACAAACAAACATTTGTGTGCATGAATATGCCTGTTTGTATTGATTTGGGTGTTTTTTTATGTATATATGTTTGTATTTACAAAAAAGTATATAAATATGTTTACCAGTCGTTTTGTATCCGTAATACAAGCTTCACGCTTAACTTGGGCCTGGATGGCGTTGTGTAAATGTCAGTGGATATTATTTTATTTATTTATTTAATGCTCTCAGTATAAAAGCTTGAAGCAATAAAGTTAAAATCATAACATAATTATGTACTTTTAGGTTATGACAGGAACTGCTCAAAATATTATGGTGATATTGTGAATGTGATATATGAGATGACACTGCAGCATAAACATCATTTCAAAAAAATCAAACAAATATATATACCTACATAGGGCAACTGCAGCCCCAACCTTTATTTTAAAGGATACACGCACCTATGGATTTACCCTACAAAACAAAAACGGCCCTATCTTAGAAAGTTGCTAGCTAGTATTTAATCGGACGGCCTTACGCATGTGCCGTCCAATTTAATACTAGCTGGGAAAGCAATGACATCCAGAACAACAGACCCGAAAATTTATCCTAAGAGGATAAATAATATGCCCATTTGAATAACAGAAGATATACCTATTAGAGGCGATCTGTACGCAACACGATCTCCCACATCAATAGAACAAAACTAAGTGCTGCATAAACTACTCGTAAGTCACACGGGTATGTGTGTTGGCAGTCCACTAGCAAAGGATTCATAAAATATGTGCACATTATAATAACAATCGCATTTCCTTATTTCCACACTGCTATTCTAACAAATATAACCGAACTTTTTTTCTGTAATTGTGATTTACGTACCTATATATTTCGTATGCCAGCAAAGTAAAGGCCCGTATTAAGTAAGTTCTAGCAAATGCTTTAATTTTCTTATTAAAGAATTATCATATTAAAATATTAAAAACTACAAAATGCAGAACAGGGATTCACGCACATTACTTATCGCTTTACTACGAAATAGAAAAGGACTCGTGTGAACCGGAATTTGAAAATAAAAGGTGCAAAGAACTTGCGCCTAAATACAAAGCTATACATTAGTAACTGATAAGATATCGCTACATGCAATTTTAGTCTTTCACGCGCTCGATGAATCACTGTTTATTTTTTACGTTAAGGCGGACTTAAAATGTTTAAGCTATGATGTACGGCTATTACTGTGAAAAGAATTTTATTTCACAGTAATAGCCGTACATCATATCTATGTAAGGGATGGATATCTATGTAAAAATAAAAGTCCATTTTCTTTACCATTATATTATCCATTATGATGACTAGGTACCTTACCTATTTACTAATTTTAATTAATTGTGTTTTTACTTTGTTCAAAACCAAATAAGTAAAAAGAAGAATAATGATTCAATAGGCCAGCTTATGTAAATGTTTTTGTAACGCTTGTATTTAGTTGTTAAATGTCAAATAGATAAGCACCGATTTAGTAACATTAGCCACGTAATGTTTGTCAGTTTACTACTTAATAATATCCGAAAAAAAAATACTGCTTTAGGATTAGACTTAGTTATTGCTATCGTATGACACCTATATATCTGACAATAATTTGTACCTTTCGTTTAGTCTAACAGTTAATTGAATAACCTACCTAAATAAATAAGAATTACACAGTTTTAGTCCTAAAACCAACATCTACCAAAAAAATCATAATTTAAATGGTAAAAGCCCGAAAATATCATCCTTTTTTCAGAAATACAGTTATCAACTCATATCAGTAAATCCTAAGACTTACACTAATTTACCGTAGTAGTTCGAGCTTTAACATTAACATTACAAATATCTAAATAAAACAATCGCACCTCGTAATTGAATACTTTATTGTTTTTTTATTAATAAAATTACATCTACAGACACAGACTATCATGGTCCGTACTCTTTTTAGTTTAAGATTATTTTGTAATTTAATTATTATAAAATTATGTTAGTGCTCCGCACATGGGGCAAAAGAATTGGTTAAACTTAATACTTTATTGTTTAATACACTTCTCTGGCGCCACTCTTAAACGTACAAACCGGCCTACAACATAATACCATATTCTGTAGTTCACACACAATAAACTAACCCAATAAACCACTATTGTTGTTCTAATTCCTGGCTTTACGGACTCATTCATAACGCTCAAAAGGATGTCAGGCAGGATTATGGTGGTGAGGAATGTTCCAAAGTAAATATCCGCTGTGAATTTGTTACCGGTAGAAAAAAACATTCCACTATATATATATATATATAGTATACAAAAACTGAAATCTTATTAAATACAAGTAACAAACATATAAAACTATAATTGTATATAGAAAAATCAAACGTTAAAAATGTAAATTGTAGCCTCACCTGCTTTAACCTCACGGTTCTTGGCAAATTTTTGATTTTGTTTATTACTATTATGTACCTATTAAGTTTCAATGTAAAGTTTACTGAAAATAAAAACTTCTTATTTTATTATTGTATCTAAAATTAAATATGGCCGAGTCCCATAGGTGTGGACTGTTGCCTCCCGATCTGGAGGGTGCGATTCAAATCCCGCCAGGAACCAATGTATTTTCGAAATTATAATCGTTTATCCGAGACTCTTACGGTGAAGGAAAACATCTTGAGGAAACCTGCGCACGCCTGCGAAGAAATTGAAGGGATGTGCGTGAAGTCAGCCAATTCGCAATAGGCCCGCGTGGACAACTAAATCCTATATATACACCCTATACGGGTAGGCTCGTTGGGGATTAAATTATCTATTACATATAAATAAAATTGAAGTGTCTATTGGTAATATCCAAATAACTATTTTTTTCTTCATGCACATGAACATATCACCTGAAAATAATAAGTTAATTTATTTAGGAATTTGATAAACTTTTGTAGGAGTCTACACCAGAGATGTATTGTATAACTTAAAGTACTATGAGTGAAATTTACCACAGAGCTACGAAAGTTTTATGAGGCCATAACCAAAAAAGTATAAAGTAGCGTCGCTGTTCAGCATTTTATAACAAAAAAATAATTATGCCTCTTCGCTAGCTCGGATCGCGGGCTGTTCAGGTCACAGTTCTAACCTAACCTTACCAAAATGAACAAAACACTTACAATTAAGTAAATACTTATTAATCATCATCAGCTCATTGAACGTCCCCACCGAGGGGCACGGGCCTACCCGTATAGGGTGATTAGGTCTTAGTAGTCCACGCGGGCCCAGTGATTTTGAAGAATTAAACACTTTTCTGAGATAGGTCAAAACTTTTAGAATCTTGCGAAAGGATATTCGTGAAATAATAAATTTACCACGAGACGTTTCAAATTAATTGATTTACGAAAATGCAGGCGTAAAATAATACCATTTATCGCTAGTGTAAGTTATAAAATTTCTAGGATATTAACTATTTTAAAAAAAAAATGTCTGTCTGTTTGTTCCGGGTAGTCTCTAAAACGTCGGGACGTTTTAAAAATGAACTATTACCTACTAAAAACATACGAAAAATAAACTCTTAAAAAATGCTTAGGAAATTTCAAAAAGAAATGAAATCCCACCGAAACATTTCATGTAAAATTTTGCCAAGACGACCACATAAGGTTTGCGCTGTGAAAAGATATCAGATCTTATGTAGACTTCTGAATCATCACGGCCTAACTCTACCGACCCTTACTTCTACAAATTCATATATATTAATATGAATTTGTAGAAGTAAGTCTCTCATATCAATAAATATGTATGGCTTGCCTGTTTCGTTACATACTTAAGATCAGAAACTAAGTATTCGCGTCACAATTTTTTAAGTAAGAGTCGGTAGAGTTAGGCCGTGTTCATTCAGACTCTGACATGAGATCTGATATCTTTTCCACAGTGCAAATCTAAAATTCGATTCCGTTTGTAGTTGATTCGTGCCAAAAACAAAAAGGTCAAGCCGATGCTAAGCCGCAAGCTTAAATAAACTGTGACAGAGTTGGTGTCGCGTCGGCGCCTTCGGCAGTCGGGAAAGCAAACATTATTTTCGACAAAGCACCGTCCGAGGTGTCGGTACAGCCTAATGGATGGAAGTGCTGGACCAATACGCCCGCCTCTAGTGTTTTAAATTGTTTACTCTTCCATAAAGCTCTCGAGTTCACACGCGGATGCGTGCCGCCCCACACCGTGGATGAAGAGATCTGCTCGCACCAAACAAATACGGATAGGGTGTGTCTACATTGGCATCCTCTCATTTAAAGGTGCGACAAATGTAGCCTATCAAATTAAATTATTGGAAAAATTTGACAACTGTATTCAATAATACCTATTCTTCGCGGCCACCTTAATGTCAAATAAAATGACGAACAACTCCAAATATTTACAAAATATCTAATTAAAGATATATTTTTGTTCTACCTGAATTTTGGCGGTTATAATATTTGTTTCTACAACAAATATATAAAATTATTACCATATAAGCTTAGCTTATAACTTTTTAACGTTTAAGGTTGTAATTAGTTTTTTAAGAATATTTTAATAACATTAAACGCACTTTGGATTTCTTTCGTTAAGTCACAAATGAAAATGCGCATTATTTATTATAAGGACTATATGAACGATTATTGTTAATCTAATAAGGGCAACAACAATCCAAGATCTCAAGGATTAATTAAACAGCGCAGTAGCAAGAATAAAGCGCCATCTAGTCCTGATTTAGGTTGTAGTAGCTTGTAGTAATGGTAAGAAAAAACGGATAAACATACGTTCGACTCAAAACCTCTGGTTATAGCCGACATCTCGACTAGAACACCACATAGGTAGTCATTGAATTACAATTTAATGTCTTATACACATTCAAGTATATTTAGAATATCAGCTTTCAAGTTAGCGCTTTTAAAGCTTGACTTATAAAGACACAAGGTGTAAAGAAGTCAAACCAGTTTTGTTCATGCACTGCCCCTTAATTGACAAATTGGAATCTTATTAAAATAAAGTTCAAGATCCCATATAACTGACCGAGGGACGCAGGCAGACGTGTGATGTCAGCCGGGACCTGCCAACCGGGTGCCGACGATAGCCGAGTGAGCACGATCGATGTTCCGGCGGCGAAAATAAAAAGGCACCAGCATTCGAAGCGCGTGCCTCGATGTGTGTGGTCCACTATGGAGGTCCTCTTCTGATGTGATTTATTGTAATCAACACCGATTTTTGCTAATCTATTGTAAACCCTGCTGATTGAAAATGTTTTGCTTTTTATAACATGTAAGTATGGAGTAGAAAGTAATAGCGAATGTTTAATCCGTGGAAGATTCAGGCACTCGCCTCCTACATACACTATAACTAGATACAATCAAATTAATGGAAAAGAGCAAATTAAAAAATCGTCGTTTCTTTAAACTCTCATAGAATTGGTTTCGATGTACCAGGATAGTTCTAGTCTCAGGATATGATGTCGATAATAAACTTATTAAACATTTTGTATGTTTAATAAGTCTCAGTTAAATAGCTCTAATACTTAAGTTTTTATTGATATCTAAAATACGCCAATTTAATCACTGATACACTGATGATCATCAAAATTATTTGGCTTCTTCATGAAGTGCTAGAGGGCTGAATCCTTGTCAAAACCTTATAGCGGTTCACAGAATACATATACATACAAAGTTTGAATAGTGTGGTGCTTATAGTTTCGGAGAAAAAAGGATGTGACATACGGACGAACAGACAGACAGACTTGACGAATCTATAAGGGTTCCTTTTTTTGCCATTTGGCTACGGATCCCTAAAAACACAATATCTTAACTACCGTGAAACTTAATATATTGCGTCTACCGAGAAAACAAGCGTAAGATCCCCAAAATCCTGTCGATCCATGTGCCAAATACCCAGTATACTCAAAGTTCCTATTAATACTGATGATGCAGGATTTAAGTAGAGAATTATAAAGTTTATTTCATTTCATGGTATGGTACTTTAACTTTATTTAATTTACTTTTTCAGTTATTTTAATTATCTTGTCTACCTAAATAAAATAATAATATGAAATTTACTGATTTTGTTAAAATTTAACATTTACATAGTTAATAACTTAATATACGACAAGTATTTTTCGCGTAAAATCAACCCAGTGCGAATGCAGCTGTACAATACAAGGATATAGCCCTTAGATTGGTATGGCAAAAAAATGCTGAGTGTGCGGTAATGTGTGTAGTTCTCAAACCGAGTAATTTTACTAGCTACAGTGCCCTCATCGTGTAGCGTCGGTGGTTTATTGGTGTAGACTGTTGCCTTCCGAACTGGAGGGTGCAGATACAAATTCCGCCCATGTACCACTGTCATTCCGAATTTCCGAAATTATATGTACGTTATATTACGCCCTTACAGTGAAGGAAAACATCGTGACGAAACCTGCGCACGCCTGCGAAGAGTTCAAAGGTTGTGCGTGAAGTCAGCCAATCCGCACTGATCCCGTTTGGACGACTAAGGCCTGTACACCCTTAACGGGTGTATACGCCATAGTCGTTCACACAGCACGTCTGGCACTATGGTGGTGGTAGTACATTTAGACTCTACCAAGTCTACCACCTAGTAAGTCATGAAGGAATATCAAGTCGGAAATAGCAAAATCGTTAACAATTCGAACTGCTTATCTTTGGTAAGCAGATGGTACTGAAGCACCCCCGTCCAATGGTGGGAGTACCTACCTAATATTTAATGTGTGGGGTCCTACTTGCGCCAAATTAAGTTTCAAGCTATGGTCCGAAACGAAATATCGCCTCGACTATTTAGATACCAAGCTACTAGAGGTTAATTTGTCCTTATTTTCCAATGGACACTGCTCGATATATCAGGTCAAACAATTCCGCTTCTTTTCAAAACTAGTAGCGAGTGACAGGGATATTTTGTATGGGACAAAACAATAATATACCTATTTCATTTATTATTACCAATATTAATACATGTTACGTTATTTCATCATCATGATTTTAAATTAACATTCTGATGACGAATCCTCTTGATTACCGATTCCAGATAGTTCAGCAGCATTGCAATCTTTTAAGTCAGAGTTAACATCAGCACTAGAATTTGATTTAAGCTCCGGAAATCTTGGTAACAACTCATAAGTATTAAAGTCACAGCTAGAGTCATTGTTAGATGTTTTCCATTTGTTAGCAATCATTTTCAAAGGTTCTAAGCATTGGAGGCTCTGTTTTACACGAAGTAGTTCGATGTTACATTGATTTTCAACTTCCAGTAATTTCAATCTATAAGCTTTTGCTAACATTTGTTTTCTAATTGCATTTTTCTTCTCAACTTGTGCCCTATTTAAGGTATTTTGGTATTTTTGCAATTGCTTTTCATATTCAATCAGACTCTGATCACAATTAAGTTTGCTATCAACGCAAGGGCTATATATGCTTGAAAGGCAATTATTATCTTCATATGATTGAATTTTGGCACAAGATTTCTTACAATCTGATGCTGAAGGTACTATGCTCATATTGGTTTCTTTTTCTAGTTTAGATTTTTCATTATTTAGTTCTACTTTTAAAGATTCAATAATATTCCGACATTGAGCAATTCGATCTTTTATTTTAGATTCATTGTCTTCAATCAGTTGTGGAGTCAACTCGTCAGGTCCCCCCATTTCATGCTCTTTTTCGGGGTGGTCAGATTTAACAGATTCATCTTTTTCTGGACTACTATTCCCACGATATTTTGAAGAATTATTATAATCTCTAGAAGCGAGTTGCAGTGTCTCCATTTCAACGATTTAGGTACAATCAATAATGTAAAAAATAAAGTTATTCAAAAAGATTTTTATCAGAAACGTCACTCAAAATGCTCACTCTAAGTTGAACTAAAAGAGTATATAACACTACTGTTATTCGAAATTAAAAGAGTTTAAATTGTTGAAAACAAAATAAAATTGTTAATTTATCCTTAAAACAATTAAAACCTACCTACAATTTGTAATTAAGTCGTTTAGTCGATTAGTTTTTATAATAGGTAATTTGGTAATTCATGTCTTGTGTGTGTCGGCTAAAAATCTTTTAAATTTTCATCGGATTACTTTTATATAAGATTCCTGCAAAATATAAAGTATTATTAATCGTCGACCATCCAAATGTATCTATAATGGGCTATGGCCCCCATTCTCCCCATAGCTATGAGGTGCGTGTATGCCTGTGCCCTGAAGTGGGCCGTAAGAGGCTGATGGTAATAAAGAAGATTAGTTATAATTTATAGTCGACTAGCGATCCGCCCCTGATTCGCACAGGTTTATTGATGATATTCGAAATAGGCAGAGGCCGACCGGGGAGGCGGTCGGCCGGTGCCGCCACAAACGCTACGTACTACAAATTTTTAATGTGTAATATCATCGAAAATATTCATTTAAATCATATGCTGTACAGTGTCATATAGATCTATAAAATCAACAATATACTAGGCATTTCATTGATAATGATTAATGCTGGTTGAAATCGCTTCGAAAATTAGCCATTATTTGTCGTAAAAACAAACAAAAAAATGCTATTGTTGAATATGAGATGAGATAAACCTTAAACATATACAATCGCGAAGTTTTCTGTAGACCTTTTTTGAGAGGGCACGTTAAGCCGTCGGTTTCGGCTTTTATCTTAGTACTTATGGTAGTCGTTAATACCCATCAATCCGCATTTTTAGGCCCGCGTGGTGGGTTAGGGCCCAATCTCATCATAGCTATGCTGTCTGGGAAGGCCTGTGCATTGCAGTAAGCCGTTATGGTCTGATGATTATGAAATTATAGAAGATTAGTTAAATAAGTTATAGTCAATATGTATGTAAGTGTACATACCTATTTTGAAATTACCAGCTCGTGCATATTATGGAGAAAGGTATCAATCAAAATCAAAGCGAGTCATAGGTGAAGCGGGGCATTCCCCGCTGTTTGTGCCCAAAGAGGCCTTACTTAAACTCCCTTGTTTTTTTTTCAATGACCACACAGAAAGTGCTACTATCGTGAAGGTGATGCAAATACTTAGTTTCTGGTCTTAAGTAAGTATCAAAACAGCCAAGCCATACATATTTACTGATACGTTGAGTTTGTTAAAATAAGAAGAGTTAGGCCATGTATACTCAGAAAAGTTGGCTCTTCATAAGATCTGATATATCTTTTTCATAGGACAAACCACAAATGGTCGTCTTTGCAACATTTTAAATGAAATGTTTTGGTGGGATAGCAATTACTTTTGTAAGTTGCCTTTTAGTGTTAATTTTTGTTTTAAAGTAGGTTATTTTGGTTACTGTCTACCCGTGTAAACTGTCATATCCCAATTCATAAAATTGATGAACGTTCATATAAACGTCCACCACTCCCTCTCTTCATTTTAGGGGATGGGGGCGAAAGTTTATCGTATACAAAACTTAGATGACAGACCTACCAAATTTCAGCTTCTTAGCACTTCAGGTAGTAGCCAAACATTTTAATGATCATCAGTGCGCATGTGACGAAATCGTTAGATAAATCTATTAATGACATATAAATAAAATTGGAGTGTCTGTTTGTAATGCATGCATGTAAATATCTAAATATTTTTTTCTTCATGCATATGGATATACGGTAGGTACATGCTCGGCGGAACCTCCGAGGATAGATGCACCAAAACAACATTTTTTTTTAATTTTATCTGTCTGTCCGTCTGTCTGTTCGAATTTTTTATCGAATAATATATTTAAATCGAATTTCTTTTGTTATTAATCCCGCAATGACATACGGAAATACTATTAATTATTTTAATTTTCTATTCATTTAAATAAGCCGCCGTGTATTGCTCTGGTTTCATTTTTGTAGGTGGACATTCAATGCACACAGACAGCAGGCCACATGCCTTTTTACAACGCAATTTTATAGCCTCCACGCAAGCTCACAAATGATTGCAGCGGTCCTCGGAGTAACTAGACTGAGCAGCGGCCACACAATAATCTCAAATGGTAAATCGTAAAGTTGAGAGAAACCTTTTCTAAAAAGCAATTATTATGTTTATTTGAAATAAATATTATAGTTAATAAATTATATTGCATTATCATTTTAATTAAAATATGTATAATTTAGTTTCATTTTTGGCGAATACAAAAGAGGGCAAAGCTATGAAAAAAGTACAAATTCGACAGTTGACACTGTCAAAATTTTACAAATTGGTCCTTTGATTGGTCTGTCGTCGAAAATTCGTGTGAATTTGTGAATTCTATCCTTTGCCGCGAAAACTATTGTGTAGTGTTTTTTAAGTACACATCATATCAACAATTTATTTTATTGGACTAAACGATACTTGTTATCTTAAAAGATGGGACTTTTAGATTTGTGTGAAAAATATTTTAATACAAATAATTTATACGAAGTTCTACAAATATCAGAAAAAGCCACTGACAAAGAAGGTATGCCTGATTGTTGTTTTATAATAAATCTAAACGCAATATTTAATTAATACATTTTGTTTACATTTCAGTGAAAAAAGCTTATCATAAATTGTCTTTGAAAGTACACCCAGATCGTGTAGATGAAAGTGAAAAACTAGAAGCTACTGAAAAATTCAAAGTTCTTGGAAGTATACACACAATTCTCAGTGACAAAAATAAAAGATCTCTATATGATGAAACGAAAAGTGTTGATGATGATGATTATATTGTGGTCCAAGATAGGGACTGGACTATATATTGGAGAATGATTTTCAAAAAAATTACTGATGAAGACATAAAAGCATATGAAAAGGAATATCTTGGTAAGTCAAGTTATAAACACTTTTTTAATTTGAAAATTTTAGAAAATGTCAATAATTTTATCTTAATTCAAATCTATTTATTCAAATTTAAGCAAAGTTGCATGGTTTGAAATGGTTTATCATTAACAACTACCAAGCCTATATTGGTCCAAAGAAATATGTTGTGCATTTCTGTAGAGCAGTGCTGACTGAAAATAATCAATATTACAGTTTCAAACGTAGCATGCATGTAGACAATAGATAAATGTATTTTGTGTTATATTTGAAAGGACACACTAAAATTTCCAGTGGTAGTGTAGTAAAATGAATTGCCAATTAAATAAATAATAAGGAAAAAAAAATGTTTACTAATTTTGACTGAAACACACAAATTGTTCAGATTATATGAAAATTAGTCTATTGGAAACAGCCTTTTTGAGACAAAGTATTTTTTGTCACTGGCCATCATGTCTTTTCTGCTAGATTTTTTTGTCCAGTTTCAGCTTCATGAATTGCCATAAAAATTCAACTCTACATGTAATTGAAATGTAGTAGAATCAGTGTTAGAAATAGCATTATCCACCAGTGACCTTTCGCAAGTCATCGGTCCATCGGGCATCCTATGCTAGCTACGCTTGCCGAGATGTTCGTAGTTTCTCTTGTAAGGTTTTAATTTTAGTAGAAGTTACCACAATGCTATCCTGATAGTACAGGTTTTGTATATTTTACTAGTACAGAGAAAAACCTATAGTAAGGTCAGCCCTCAGATGTAACATTGCAGAAAAACATTTATATATTTAGAGACCAGGTGGAAGGTGTATCATCAAATTTGTAGCCATTTCTTAGTACAAAATAATGTATCGTTTTTAAGACCTATTAAGTATCACCTAATGAAAATTGTTCATATGAACCAGAGTTGATTAAATATGAATCAATAAAATGTGTACTGAATTATTTTTCACATCACATTCAGTTAATGTTTTGATGTGTGTGGTACCCTAATACAATGTTTTGTTCACATATTAATAAATAAGTTTTAAATCATGAAAGCAAGTATTTACAAACCACACAGATACATTATTTTGTACTACGGAATGGCTAAAATTTTATGATTATGTGTAAATTAATACACCTTCCACTTCCATAAGCCTTATCTGATTAAATTAATTTTGACTTTGACCTGGTCTCTAACAATGTAAAAATTGGCCAAGTGCGAGTCGACATCGCCCATGGAGGGTTCCGCAGCATAAAATAAAGTAATTTTTATTACCTACTACAGCTTTAATATGAAAAATAGTGGTTCACTGTTTATGACGTATAAAAAAAAACTACACACCAGAAATCGTTCAAACTAAATTTCATTATTAGATTTCATGGTAATGTACATCATATATATTTTTGTAACTTTATCAACCCCATGGTTTAGAAATAATGGGGGGGCCCTTAGTGGCTACGGAACCCTAAAAAGTATGGATTCGAATAATATGCTCACAAAACAATCGAAAAAAGTGTTCCGAATGCAGGACAGCATACACATATTTCGGATTTCGAACACATTTACCTAAACAAAAGAATACAAACTGTAATCTCTTCGGCGGTTCGTTTTTGAGGCGCGGATGGCGTATCTACCTTTATATATTATACAGAATATAATTGTTCTTTAATTTTTTTTCTGCAACGTTTCGTCCCAGGGCTCACCTTACTATAGGTTTTTCTCTGTACTAGTAAAATATACAAGATCTTGCATACAAAATAATGACTCATTAAAGAACTTGAGTGGTCAAAGAATAATTTGTATTAAGTGTACTAGGTGACTTTATTGTTCATTAAAAAAAGGTTGTTCATCTAGAAATGAATTGTCTTTTCCGAAAATATTAGTAGGACACCATTAATATGATGAATCATTGTGAGTTTTGTGGAATAAGCCACTGTATTAGTTAAAATCGATTTAAACAAATAACTCTTGGTGTAAGGTATTTAAGTGGGAAAAGTTCCGATTGTCCTAGTGGGGACGAACAAAGTTTTCTTTATCCTAGTGGGGACGACCGGGAATAAACCTATCCACCATTTCAACCATTCGACATGCACTGTTGGACATAGACCTTAATTTATTTTACTTTATAGGGTCTGAACAAGAAAAAATTGATCTGAAAACAGCTTACTTAGCAGGAAAAGGAGACATGGACTACATATGTGATAATGTTCAATTTGCTAGAACTGACCAAGAATCAAGGATCAGAGAAATTTTAAATGTAAGTATTATTATTTCACCTTATACTTATTTAGGATTTTGTATTGATGCTGTTTATTTAAGCTTTTTTGCTTGTGAATAAACAATTTTAATTGCTTTCGGGATTTATTATTCTCCATAAAATGTCTAAGTCCCTGAGTTACACCAATAATAAAGTCACATCTTTATATATTAGTGTGATCTAAAGTAATCTTATGAATTGATGGGAATTTCAGACCATGATAGAAGTAGGTGATATACCAGCTTTTAAAATATTCACCCATGAACCAGAAAGAAAACGTAAACGTCGCTTAGCCAAGGAAAATCGTGAAGCAAAAGAGGCTGAAGAACTAAAGAAGGAATTGGGAGTATCAGGTAAAATTTCAAAGATCAGGTCATTGTGTGATTTTTTTATTTATACCATATTCCATTCCAAAGGAATAAAAATGAAATACTTACAAGATATCATAAAGATAATATACTTTCAGATAACAGTCTGGAAATGATTTAAACAAAAACAGAAAGCACGAGGAGAAAACATGGATTCATTTTTTGATGAATTAGCAAGCAAATATGGGGGAAAGAAAAAAACTACTAAACGTAAAGCCGTACCTAAATCTGAAACAACAGGTGAAAATAAACGCAGAAAATAATTTTTTGCAACATTTTTATTTACATTTAAAAATTATAAATTCAAAAAATAAATCGCTTCTCAAAAAAAACAAAAGGTTTATTTGAAGGTTTAATACCATTCTTCGATCATATGACTAAAGATGCACAGTCCGGCGTGCGAAGTGAAGCGCGAACATCGGAACTCTAAGTAGGTGCTTGACATTCACCATGTACTCTATCCTAAAAATGTAAAAACCTCAAGGCGTGTGCTTGAAGCTATAATCTCGAATTTGAAAATCAATGAAAACGAATTTTGACAACGCGAAAAATAGTACACTTTAGTTTCTGAGTTATAGCTATAGGTTGGTGAAGATTATGGCTTGAATGTCGAGCTGTAATCCTCACCTAGGGGCCGCAAATCCCGGATCTCGAAAATACCGGGATACCGGGCCAAATTTGGTCTTATTAATACCGGTATTCATTTCACGAAAACCGTGATTTTCAACCGAAAAGTTACGCGCCATTTAATCGTATTAGGCGCGTAAGTTCGTTCACTTTACAAACGATGATGATGTCAATTCAATGACGGTTTTCATGTACCTAATCGTAAGAACTAATCCTAACAACGAATTCACTAGAGCACATTAGAAATGGGAGGGCACTGGGTGATGACGGCATTTAGAAAAGAGCTCCTAAAAACTTGTGGATGTCCCATCCACTAGGGCATTATTTGAGGTCTATAATGCCGTTCTCCACCAGGAAACTGCACCGGGGACGTGGTCCAGCGTCGTCATCTTGTTCTCCAAAAGGTGGATCAAGAGGAGAACAGGGTTATAAAACTATCTTGAAGAGTTATAGACCAATAGCGCTTCAGAGCCACGTCTATACCTAAGTTGTTTTATAGAGTTGTGACGAATCGTCTATCAATAAGACTTGACGAATTTCAACTACCAGATCAGGCTGGGCTTCGAAAAGGCTACAGAACCATGGACCACATTCATACACTTCGAGCTTATACAGAAGACCAAATACTATGGCATTTGTGGACTACGAGAAAAGCGATATATTGAGGTAATGAAGTGTCTCTCCAACGCAGCGACAATGACCATTCGGATCCAAGACCAGCGGACAAGACCGAGCCAATGGTGTGGCAATATGAGACAGGCGGATGTTATTTTATGCCAGATACTCTTCACAAACGCAATCGAGAATGTTTTAAGACCCTGGACTGGCCGGGACGAGATTTGAACGTCAATGAAGAGAATATATCTCACCTTTGTTTTGCTGACGATATCGTCATTAGAAGAGCTTGCTGAGATGCTGAACAACCTAAATGAATCATTCCGATGAGTTAGGCTTAGCAGGATTTGGACTAGTCAAAATTCATGTTCAATGACTATATCATGCCCCAAGTCACAACCAATATACATCGATGGCGTCCTTATCGAGGTAGTGCGAAAATACTTTTACTTGGGTCACACTATCCCAAATGGCTGGTCTTCACGTCGACGATTCCACAATTCTTAAAGACAAAAGTCTTGGCAAGCGTAGCGTAGGACGCCCTCCGGCCCGAGGGACCGACGTATTGAGAAAGGTCGCTGGTGGAGGCTGGATGAGAAAAGCGGAGGACCGGGATATCTGGCGCAAAATGGGCAAGACCTATGTCCAGCAGTGGACTGCGATAGGTTAAATAGAATACCAAATTTGCTAACTTTAGCTGAATCCCGAAAATATCAAAAATACCGGATTACCGGTATTAGTCTGGAGCCAATACCGAAAATACCGGTTTTGCTGAAATGCTCCGGTATTGCGACCCCTATCCTACCCTACCTGGTGCACGTAAACGGTTGAGGCTATCGAATTGATTAGGTTCCAAAAATAGTCATGAAATAGTCGCAAGATATGTCTTATTTGAGAAATAGTCCTCAAGAGCTTCCCGAGATATAAAAGTACCTTGGTAAGAATTATAGCTTCAATATTTGAAAAACATTAAATTTCACCGAAACGACTACAATTTTCAGTTTCAAATTTGTGCCAAAAAATAGTCGAATAAATTAAAAATAATTTTGAGCTGATTTTATTTGAATATAAAAAGTTTTCATTTTCCCTACATTTTTGGAGATACAGTCGTATATTAAATGTTTTATATACTATTACCCCGAAACTGAACTTCTTTATTTTCACTTGACTATTTCAGGACTATTTTTTGGCGTTGTCAAAATTCGTTTTCATTGAGATGTCAAAAATATTTGTTTTTTTGCCATGACAAAAAATTTCAAATATGTGGTTACAAATCATAAAATTAAACACTGATTAATGTCTTAGCTTTTCTGCTTGTTACATAAATACTTCATGAAACTAAGTCGGAAAAATCGCAAAGTCGAGCAACTTCCTATAGGTGGTGGTATATTATTCCAGCACCTCGTAGCAGAGTAGCGCAAGCTGTCACGAAATGCTGCAGTGCTGTGACTAGAACAAATCATACGGGATGCAACTTTTTAAGTTCAAAAACCGTCTGTTACTTTTCTACTTCGTTTTATAACGTCACAAGTTCAATCGCTGCTAATAAAAATAAATCATATTTGTAATTAATAAGGTTCAATAGCAACATTCTTTCCCCTAGCTCTTTTGTGTCTTGCTTCAAGCTAGGCCTCACTTTTTGGTCGTATTTAGTATGTAACGGTGCATCTTTATGTGATCGAAGATACCAGTAATAACTTTTTTCAATCTCCTTCCTCCATTGCTACTTCCATAAGACTTTCAGAATAAAATGGGCCTTGCTCTACATAGGTTTGCAGTCTTCTTAAAATGTTAGTGTCAAAAGCAGCAGAGTTAGAAATCCTTTTAATGATGTCATATTTTAATTCTTTTAATTCCTTTGTTGAATTTGTTGTCCGGTCTAAAAGGTACTCTATTAACCCTACAAAGAATTACATGAAATTTAAAATATAGCATTAGAAAATTAATAGTAATTAATAGTTATATATTCACTAGCCCAATAATTTTCTTGGATCCTGCCTAGAGTTAAGGGGATACATTAAAAGCTGTAGGTCCTAGTATCCACAGCCTAACTGCCTGTCCAATTATGTTTCAAATGTGATCATCAAAATATATTTTTACACAAGCATTCAATAAGAAGTACACCAGAATTTAAGGTGTAGAATACACAATTATTGTGCCATTAAATTAAAAAAAAAATACCTGCAGTTCCAGCCACCACTCTTCACCCCACTGATGTTGGCAAATGGCATCTAACAATGAGAAACTTGCAAGTTGCAAATCTGGAAACGGATTTTTACAGTTTTCATACAATATTTCTATTGCACTTGGCTGAGAACTCAAACTTCTAAACCATTCCTTGTCATCAGAGTAATTCTATGTTCAACAGGCCCATGTTGTGGTGTATTTGTATCTCTATCAATGCTGATTAGACTTGCAAAGCAATAAAGCGCACGAACTTTTATATCTGTTGAACTATTCCTTATAAGCTGTCCAACTCTTTCAACTGTTTGTGTGTACTTGCTTCCTACAATATTGATAAATGTTATACATACTAGATTGTTTTAAGGGTATATTAGTATTTAAATTTAGTAAATGTAGACTTACAAGTGGAAAAAATTGTGATTCAAGTTGGGTATGAATTATTGCTGCCCTATACAAGAAATTTAAGCATTCAATTATTGTACTTACCTAAAGCTGCTAAAGAAAGTTTTCCTTCCATTGTTGCACCAATAAACCCATGTATCTAATGCTACAGGCATAACACTTTGGTCACCACTTACAAAAGTATCACACATAAGATCTACCAAAGCAGGGTACTTATCAATATCTCTCGGGGATAGAAATGTGCATGGATCCTATAAATTTATATAGCCTGCAATAAAATAGATATATTTATGATTAGCAGTTACTACTACAAAATAGAATGTGAAAGAGATGAAAGAAATGTTTTACCAGGTGTGAGCAATCCTCTGACAGGATTAGTAGGCAACTCAGCAATCAAATCTGCTATTGTCTTCATCAACCATTATTCACAGATAGCCATGCCATGTGGTTTGACAGCTATCTTGACAATAACTCAAGAATGTTTAGTTGCAATAAAAACATCATCACTTTGTAATTGTGATATCATATGGGATAAGCCCAAATTCTTACATATTTCAAACAGTTCAAATGATTTTGAGGCCACTGTTACAACCTAAAACAAAAATTATTATTCACAATATTTTCTAATATTCATATTGAATTAGGACTACAAAAATCCATAACTGGATGGTTGACACCATAAAATTATTGTAAAATATAATTTATAAATATTATTGACGATTAATTTAAAAAGGTATTCTTTGATATTAAAACTCGGTCTGTCTTATATTATCTCATAACCTGACCTATGTTCCTTACAGGTTACCATTAAGATTCCAACTCCATTAAGGTAAAACATACCTCATAAGCATTACATTTACTGCTAGCATTGTATTCTAAAGCAATCTTCATTTCGTCCAAAACTTTAGGGTATGCTTCAAATGGCAAATTTGATGTTATAAGGACTGCCTTATTTCCTATACCAATATCTGGATCAACAACAAGTTGTGCAACAGCAACAACACATCAATATACTCAGGAACTGGCAGAAGAGCAGGATCACAAGTACAGATCTGTGAACCTAAAAGTTATTTTATTTTTTAGGTTTTTAGTTTGATGTTAGTGTTATAGTGTTTTATTGTAAGTTTTGTTAGGTTTATTTATAGTTGATCATAAACAAAATACAGTGAGGCTTAAACAAATTTAATAAAGATACAGAAGTCAATTATAGCACGCGCACAGACATTAGATTCATATGTGTGTTGAGTTTCCACCCGTGCTATGTATGACTGCTTATCAAAATATACAACATAAAATTAACAAAAGTTATAGCAAGTAAGGCCTAGTGCTTGCAGGCCTTACTTGCAGTATTTAATTGGGTATTTGACACCACTAGTCGTTGACGCACTTTTTATGAACTGTCAAAAAGGAACATTTCCATATATATTATTGATATTTGATGTCAATTTTCACTATCATCAATTGACCTAATATTTATTGGTTTCAGTGTTTTTAAAAATACAATATTGCAAATAATCAAAAGTGATCAATGAAACAACATAAAAAATAAGGTGCGCTTTTATAAAAATAAGGTTTGATATTTTATTGCGGATGGTGGAGATTACCGAAATAATAAGATAACAAATTCGTGGTTGCCAATATAATTGTAACCCCTGGTTCAGTGAAACAAAGAAAGGCAAGAAATTATTTTTAAATAAACAAAGGAAAGGAAAAAATAATCAATATGAGGATAAAAATGTATGTGTATCTAGAAGTGTATGTGCATAAACATGTGGGATTTGCGTGTGGCTAAGTAATATGAAGAGCACAACTTCTCAGACAGCAGGGAGAATCTTTTAGGTTCATTATAAGGTCTAATAAACATAATTTGATAACTTTTAGCATTATATAAGTAATTTTTTAAGTGACATTTCTTGTTAACTTTATTGCATATGAAAGGGTGACAAATATAAGCGGACATGTCACAAATAAGTTTAGAATTTTGGAAAGGGAACTACATATACATATTTTATTACCTCATCAATAGCTAGTGATCTCACACAACACTTTTCATGTCTTAACATGTACATAATATGATTTGTGTATAGTTTAACAGTATGACCTGGTAGAAATTTACCAAAACAAATTTTTAACACATCACAGGTAAGATCAACATGTGATCTGGAAATAAAATTGAACAATCATTAACAACAATTAGAATATTGCATTTAAAAAATAAATAATACTAAGGTGTATACTTATTAGGGGTGTTCAAACAATGAATAAGTTTTGAAATTCCCACATTACGTATTGTAATTATGGCTTCATCAGCAGACTTGTATGTCAGAAGATTTTTAAGTTCATTTAATGCAATAGGCCTATGATCTTCTCTTTGTAATTGCCTAAGAAACTCTCTATATTGTTCTGTATCTTGATTTGTCATTTTGAAATACTTTTCTGAGATCCGGCTAAAAGCACTAATATCTGTAACTCAAAATGCGCCTTATTATACGATATGAAGTGCTGAGGATTATTTAAACGTGTATTATATACTCTTTGAAGATTATGTTTAACGAAGTGCGTCCAAAAATAGAGAAATGCGTCTGAAATCTTGAAAATATAAATTCTAAATTCGATTCCATGACACTTGACAGACACGTACATTTTTTTTCGTTCTATTGGAACAGGCTAAGGTCCTAGGTTGTGTTCCAAAGTTGTAATGAATCGTTTTGCCATTAGATTTGACGAACTCCAACCAACCGAGCATGCTGAAATTTCGAAAAGGCTACAGCACTGTGGACCACGTCCTTACTATTCGGCAGCTTATACAGAAGACCGGAGAGTATAACCAGCCGCTGTGTATCGCATTTGTGGACTACGAGAAAACCTTCGACTCCATAGGCTGTTCTGGAGGCTCTACAGCGATCTGGCGATATATCGAGGTGATGAAGTGTCTCTCCAACGCAACGACGATGACCGTTCAGATCCAAGACCAGCGGACAAGTCCTATCCAATTGCGTCGTGGTGTGAGACAGGGGTATGTTATATCCCCGAAACTTAACAATCACATTGAATTGATGTCTTCAAGACTCTGGACTGGTCTGAACGAGGCGTCAACGTCAATGGAGAGTATATTACTCATCTTCGTTTTGCTGACGATATCGTCATTGTGGTAGAGTCATCGGAAGAACTTGCAGAGATGCTAAACCTCCTAATTGAATCTTCCCGACGAGTTGGGCTTGGCATGAATTTGGACAATACGAAAGTCATGTTCAATAATCGTGTCTTGTCAACCGATTTGCGTCGATGGCGACCTCTCGAGAGTGTGTATTTACCTGGGCTTAACATCCAACTTAATCGGCATAACTTCGAGAGGGAGGCTAGTAGGGGATTTAGTTGGGCTGGGCGGCATTCGGTAAGCTATGTCATATCTTGACGTCACCATTCCGCATGCTTATAGCCGAAAATCTTTGAGCAATGCGTCCTACCGTGCTACATACGCAGCTGCGACATGGACTGCGGAATTGGTTCACAAGTCTAAAGTCACTCAACGCGCAATGGGCGAGCTATGCTTGGAGTCTCTCTTAGGGTTAAGATTAGAATTGATTTAATCCGTAAGAGAACTAAAGGACCGACGACTTGCGAAAGTCGCTGGTGGAGGCTGGATGAGGAAAGCGGGGACCGGGATATCTGGCGCTAATTGGAGGAGACCTATGTCCGGCGGTGGACTGCGAGAAAGTTGAAGAATGTCACAGGATATGCTGCCTTATCATCAGTATTTGTTTGTTCAATAGATGATGAAAGGAGTGATAATCATGATGATGCATGATAGATCCTCCCTTCCTCATAAGTTTAAGTAAAAATGTTGACTTTTTTGAGATCTTATGCGGACTTCTTGAGAGAACTCATAGTGACCGTTGTACTGTTTTTTTTATTTGCCAACGCTCGCAGTCGATCATGAACACGTAGAACGTATCTAGAACGAGACTTAACGTTGATATTTACTTAAATTGAGTTAGATAGGGATGGTGCTATTTATCGTGTAGAGCTCTATCCCTTTCTCACTCTACTTAGGTGAAGATCAACGCTTGAGTCTCGTTCTAGAATGCGCCTTAATGGTTTATATGTTTATAATGCACCATTGGTACAAATTTATATTCGATTAAACCCAGAAGATTAAGATTAAAGGGAGCGCTAACTACGAACATCATAACCGTTCCCCTTTTTCCAAAGAAAGTCAGGCACCACGGTTTGGATGTTGTTGCACTCTTACATTACGTCTATCAAATAGTGTTACTTATTGTAAATTATTCTTATACAATTTAGCTTGTCATTATTCTATGGTGTTATGACATGGTTTCTACCTTAGTTTAAGAAATAGGGCTGTGGGAGAAGTTCATAAAGTCCTAAATAGAAACTCAATAACCAAAAAAGAATATCTGTTCAAAATGCAGAAATAAATTTTGGCATCGTGACTACGTGACGTAGTGTTGCCAGGTCCGCATGCAAAATTATAACCTCACGGTTACAATTCTAGACATTGTAATTATTACTCATTAACCCACTACTTCGTTTATATAGGTGAGTTAAAACTGCGATATCTCATAAGATATTAATTTAAGTTAAATGATGTAAAGAACAATTTTGTTTAAATTAAATACTTGTGATAAATAAAGTATTTATTTGGATAAGGATTATTATCATATTTATGAAAACACCTTCGCAAATGATGCATTATTTTAGAAAAATATTTTAGCAGAATATGTTATAAGGAGCTAGCCTTGAAAGATAGACATGCTGTCGCGGACTTTTTTATAGACCTTTTAAAGGGGAACAATACTCTCATACATGACTTTTGGAAAAATTTAACCGTTTACGCATCTTACGCAGCGGAAGCACCAAGCATGAAAAAATTCCCCCGATTTTGAAACATTCTTCATTGTTACTCTGCTTCTATTGCTCGTAATGTAATGATATAAAGCCTATCCTTTAGCTTCCTCGATAAATAAGCTATCTAACATGAACGAATATTTGAAATCGAACCAGTAGTTCTTGAGATTAGCGCGTTCAAACAAACAAACTCTTCAGCTTTATAATATTAGTATACATAAGATACATGAACAAAAAATAACGACAAAATAAAATATTCGACTGAGTTGATCACAATCAAAGGTACATCCTCTTTTAATTTTTTATATATAATAACAATGTCTGGAATTACAACCAGAAGCGAGGTCATTATTGTGCATGCAACCAAATCTGGCATTTTTCACCTTTGGTTTCTTTGGTTTGGTTTTAGACTATATTCAAAAAATTGATCAATTGGTCATTTTATACGGTCGGCACTCCGACTTTAAATTGATTAACATTTAGCTTGATGCTTCATCCATGACAAATGACGTGTCAATTTTACCACCTGAAGTAACTACGAAAACAAAATTAAAAAGAACATGGTACGTTTCATAGAGGTTCATGGTAGGTTGATAGATGTGTATTCTTTGTTTCGTTAACATTCTCAACCATTTATTCACAATGTGCCACTTAAATGTGTAAATTTTATGGAATTTGGGTTACTAGAAACTAGAATAAGGGTCATAAAAGTGTCAAACTTTCGCATGGACGTTTAAAATAATAAGGACGGTTTTCTCACTGTTTGGTGCCAGTGAGAAACCGTCCTTATTTCGTGTGTCGAATTCGGCAGTTTTGTTCATAAAACTACAAATATTAAAGATTTGGGCGGCGGCATACTGTTTATTATAGAGCCATAGATTATGTTAGGAAAAACTATCAAATGAATTAAAATATTTGTATAAGACTGTACCTACACATAATGTAGGGAAATTAATAATTTTTATTTTGGAATTAAATCAGCTAAATTTAATTGTGTTCTTATTTATTATTTTTTTAATACAGCAATTAATTCGAATCATAATTATGTTGTTAGTTCAATAAATGTTGGTGATGGGTGAGATTCATATCGACATGCACCTCTCAGCAACGTATTTAGTCACAGTGTAGAATATATCCCACCAAAAACATCCTGTAAAAATCTAGCCAAGTCTCGATGGAGCTGCTTGATTATCTCTAAAAAGTAATGAAATCAAGACAAAGACGTGCCAAGTCTAAGGTCCTTACTGCAATTAATTAATTATTATGGTTGATGTTGTGTGACTTGGCGCGTTGAAGAGTACACAAGGATACAAAACTAGGTGCTTCATGACACCATTGCACCAATCTGTCGCCAGAACCGCTACCCATTGTCGGTACAATTTGCCACTTGGAAAACGGTGATTCATAGCCCATCGATTGTAGACTTGATAAAGCCACTAACGTATAAAGAATGTTCAACGGCCAAGTCACACAACATTAACCATAATAATTATTAATTGCAGTAAGGAACCTTAGACTTGGCACGTCTTTGTCTTGATTTCATTACTTTTTAGAGATAATCAAGCAGCTCCATCGAGACTTGGCTAGATTTTTACAGAATGTTTTTGGTGGGATTTTACTTCTTTTTGTAGAACTTGAAAGGAAATGTTAGACGACCATTGGGTGTAATGGTTGAAACGTCGGCTTCTACACAAGGGTTCCGGGTTCGATCCCCGAGAGCAGTACCAAAATATTTGTATGCACCAACATGTCTGTTTTGTATTGGTCGGCGCGTCGCTTGGCGGGGGCACTACCGTGCCCCGATTTTTGACATCGGATGAAGCGGCCCACATGTTAAATATATATTGTTTAAAGGCGGTATGTCAACCTCTTATAGTTTGGCTGGGCTCTTTTGTTATCTAAGCAGGGTCACCAGGTTCTCCAGATCTTCGATTATCCAAGTTATTATAGTTTTCCCTTTATGTAAATTAAACCCTGACTCTGTACCAATTTCAGCTCTGTGAGTTAATGGAAGTACTAGTTCTATTTTGATGATTTTGTTATCTAAGCAGGGTCACCAGGTACTAGATCTTCGATTTTAAGTTTTCATAGTTTTCCCTTTATGTAGCCATTAACCCTAACTCTGTACCGAATTTCAAGCTTTCTGAGTTAATGGAAGTACTAGTTCTATTTTGATGATCTGAGTGAGTGAGTGTCTGTCGAAAATGCGAAACTTTGCTTTCGCTTAACGTCGGAACTAAATGACCTACAGACTTGAAATTTTGGATTTAAAAGTAAGTTATTATATCTTACTAGATGACGAAGCGATTTCAGCGCTCTGGTATTATCCAAAGGTTCTCAATCGGGGCCTGAAAATGCGGCGAAATGGATCTGTAAAGGATGGTACGGCAGTGTTTGCTTCGCGCTCGACTTGGCGGGGGCACTGCCGTGCCCCAGATTTCAAAAATAAGGAGCCAATTTCTTTCTGGATTCTTTTCAATAGAACAACAACAATCCGAAAAAGTTGTAGAATCATAATTGAGATACATAAGTGCTCTATATGGATCTAAACTGAACAAATATATTTTGATTGATTGATTTTGAAATATAAATAATACGGAACTTGGAATTAGGAGCTAATACTTTTTTGGGTTAAGAGATGTAAAATTAATATACATGGGAAGTAAATATAATAATTCCTTTAATTTTATATCAGTTATGAATATACTAAGTATATGACTTTTTCGCCCGCAGTCCAGAAACTCGTCAATATCATCTTCGTTGTCTGAATCATTATTTTCTTCCTCACTCATTTGCTCCATATCCTGCTTATTTTCCTAGTTTCCTCTTTTTTCAACTCCAAATCTAGAACTCTGTATAAAAAAGATGAAATAACGTATTAATAATGTGGATAAAATGAAAATTTAGGATAGGCATTGTACTAATTTATTGTTAAAATACAAATTTAAGTGAATTCTATTTTTCCCTTACAACTTACATTATAAAGGGAATCTGTATCAAATCAAGATTGAAATCACTATAAAACTAAAAATATTGCGAGAATTTCGCGAAACGTAGTGACGTTTACATAGAGAAAACTTGGCCAAGCGCGAGTCGGACCCGCACGTGGAGGGTTCCGCAGCAGCAAGTAACATACAATAAATTTTTATTTATTTACTTAGGCACCTAATAAAGCTTTTATATGAAAAATAGTGTTCACCGTTTATGACGTATAACAAAAAAACACACCAGAAATCGTTCAAACTAATTTCGTTGTTGGATTTTATGGTTATGTACATCATATTATCATCATCAGCTCATTAAACGTCCCACCGAGGGTACGAGCCTACCGTATAGGGTGATTAGGCCTTAGTCGTCCACACGGACTAGTGCAGATTGGACGACTTCACACACAACCTTCGAATCTCTTGGCAGGTTTCCTCACGATGTTTTCTTTCACCGTAAGAGCGTCGGATAACGAACATATATTTTCGAAAACTCGAAAATACATTGGTACGTGTCGGGATTCGAACCTCAGCCTCCCGGTAGGAAGGCGACAATCCACACCATTGAGCCACGACGTTCATCATCATGACGTACATCATATATTTTTGTCGATTTTATCAACCCCATTGTCTAGACATTAGAGGTGGGGACGACACTTTTTTCAACTTTGGAAGTGTCTCTCCCGCAAACTATTCAATTTATAAAAAATACATTAGAAACCTCAATACCATTTTTTAAGATCTACACATTGACAAACGTGGGGTACGATGAAAAAACTTTTTTGAGTTTCAGTTTAATGTATGGGGAACCCCAATATATTAATTGTTTTTTCAAGTTCCTTAATAAAACTAATAGCGGTTTACAGAATACATATACGTACAAATTTTGAATAGTGTAGTGCTTATACATAGTTTCCGAGAAAAAGTTGTTGTATTATTCGGACGGACGGACAGACAGACTTGACGAATCTATAGGGTTCCGTTTTGCCATTTGTACGGAACCTAAAAGTAGTAATGTAACGTAAAGAATGGTTTCGCTCATGCTCATGTTATATTTTAGTATCATCACCAATATTATCAACAGTAAATATTAACGGGATTTACATAAACTGCAAGATTAGCGTGCAAGTTCATCGGTGCCGAAATGATTTATAGAACAACTTTCACATTTCGCCACAGCGAGGAGACAAACGGAGAACAGAAAGCTAAAAACGAAACTTATTTAGTTTTTTTATTTTACAATACCTTGACCAATTTCTTATCTGTTCATCAATTTCATCAATTGCCGCTCCGCAGTAGCTTCTTCTTGTTCACCAGCAATTATGTCTGCAGAAGCTGATGCCTCTTCCTTTATTTTTTTGGAATTTTTCCCACTCCTTTCTACTGGATCTTTATATTCTATATTTCTAACCTAAATTTCAATTTACTTAATATAAAATAAGTAAGTACACTTCGATTATATATAACTAATTACAAACAGGCAGTACAAACTTGTGTGATGAACATGTCTGTTTGTAATGGTCTGGGTGTTTTCTATGTATAATATGTATGTATTTAAAAATATATATAATTAAGTTTATCCGTTGTTTGGTACCCATAATACAGGCTTCACGCTTAACTGGGGCTAGATGGCGCTGTGTGAATGTCAGTGGATTATTTATTATTTAAATTCGGTACTACCTACTCATAAACGCCATCGCGAAATAAACCAGGGCCTCAATTCCACTAATTTACTTGACATTACGACACTTTAACAATCCAACTGTAAAATTGGTATTCGGTAGGTTTTAACTTTTATTTTAAATGGATTAAAATGATTATTCATATAGAAGAACAGATACTCTCCCACAAGTATAAGCGGCCAGCCAGATTTGGACGGGCCTTTTTTAGCAGGTAGCTGAAGTATAAGGAATCTTAAGCTAGTCCGTTTCACGAAAAAAGTTCCGTGGCGATTTGTGAACTAAATATTGACAGCTCGGCATATTGTCGTTTGCCAATTCTATGAGTGGGTTGTTGTAATAGATTTCGGTGAGTTCTAGCTCCGTCAAAGCTTTATATGGATTATTCATGATACCAATTGTTGTGAAAAAGTTCGATTTGAGATATTTTATCAACGATGAAAACGTTGTTGCAAGCGGAATAAAAATCAAGGTAATTTAATAGTAATACCAAACAACCATTTTTATAAGATACTCGCCGCCATAATAGCTACTTTTTAAAGTTGCCATATAAATATTTTTTGCCGTAATGATTGGATTTTTACTTTTGAACAGTCTAATTTATTATAAGAGACAACTTTAATAAATAATTAAGACATTATCGAAATAAGTTAGCTATAAAATAAAATTACTATTATTTTCGTAATTTAATTTCTAATGGGCCGGGTATAAGATACAAGTAACACAAAAAGTTAGAAAGCGCTATTCGATTAAATTCATCTTTAATGGGTTCCATTTATGCGAAGAAACAACCAACATTAAGTAAATTATGGGCAAGTTTAGAAGAGCCATACTATAAGTATAGTTATAATATATCGTTTAATTGCACTAAAAGACATACATGCTTAGTAAATACATTAAAAAGTTACAAACCAATAAAGAACATTTGAAAATAAATAATTGTAAAATACAAACATTATAATATATTATGATTAAACTGCAAACTACAAATACATTTTGCAGCAGTGCAAAAGGCAATAGCTCAGTATAACTTACACTCAAAGAGTAATCAGTGATTTTTAGCTTTTGCCGGAGCAACCTGAGTAAAAGTAAAATATTTAAATACCAATATTCAATTATACATCAACTTAATTGAAACACAATGCGTTAATGTATGAAAAGTAGGCACTTAACATTTTAATCCTTAACCTATTTACCGCCGTGATTCCAGACACAATAGAAAATCTATTGTCTGTTGAATATATGTAACTACGCCGGTAAAAGGGTGAATATAAATTAACAACATACTAAAATGTATTTGTTTCTCTAATGTACAAAATATTAAACTTATCTTATTCAAACATTTTAGATATTTTTAGTAAATATCCTTAAATTTTAAAGTAGGTGAATACTTTTCTCAGTACTGGTATCATTCCCTCTGTCGACAGTGGCGCAGTCTGCGGACTTCTATCGTGAAACAGACTCTACTTTCATTGTCGTAGAAAAATAATGTAATGTGTATCCACGTCGCTCAGTCAACTGATTAACGAAGTCATTTTTATAAATTTAGTAACCATGAAATGAAGTTAGCTGACATCCTGGATAACGAATAGATACGTTTTTTATTATTTATG